>JAJIRX010000158.1:0-141219 GCA_023853785.1 Psilocybe azurescens | reverse complement strand
AAAACCGAACTTACCCAAACAGGTAATACTAACAGTTACCTTATTAGGAAGGATATTGCTATTCGCATCGACGGTCGAATTGCTCAAACGCCTCGGACGAGCCAACGGATCTTACCGAAACGAAGACCGCCGGTTTAGTAAGTTACGCCCAACACTACGGTTAGTAAGCGTCGCCGAACACGAAGCACCGCTCGGATTAGTAGGTTCGAACCCAGTAACTCCGCCTTGTACAAAGTAGGTCGGCCCGGGCCCGGTTCTTCGGATTACTGGATAGCGTTAGCGATATGAATAGACTGCTATTATTGCAGAAGTCTATGGTCTATTCTCGACCAGGTTGGTAAGCTATTACTCGGATATGACTAACGTTTAGTCAGAAACACTAGATCGGAGCAACTCTAGTCCACCGATTCATAATCAAAGTGACTCGATAACTAATCATCCACGATATTATTTGGAAACGAGCTTGATCAGCTCTATTGTAATTAGTCAGTAAGACCTCTGACGTTCCCGCTTTAGACGAGAAAGATTACAAAGGTAATACAAAAACGATTAGGAATCGGTAGTCGATTCGCTAAGAATAGCGCTTAGCTTAGTAAACACGCGCTATTTTAGGAGCATATAGTAATATTCCTTACGTACGATAGCTACTGATGAGTCTATAAAGATTTAAATGGCTACTTTGATCCCCTCCAAAGTCATTTAGCCTGTACGCCCACACTCATAGTGTAACACAGCCTTTTGCATTAATTTCGCCCCCTCACCCCAAACCCCACTGCTGTTCTATCACCACCATGTCCTTCGTCAACAACAACATGTCTTTTGCTCGCGCACTCTCCCTCGGATGCACTCACCCAGGCCGTTGTCGCCAACACCGTCAGCGGAAAGGTCGACGACCCCACCACCGATCTCTTTCGAGCTCGTTATCGGCCCCATGAAGAAAATAGCTGAGTGTCGCTCCGTCGATAGCGTAATAGACTGCGTTTATCAAGATTATAGGCTTGCTTTGAGGGAACCATTGCTTAACATCGCATCGTGGTGCGAGAAGCCAAATGGCAGCGCTCCTCGAGCGCCTTGTTACAACCCTCAGCACGAACACGTGCCCAATCGCCTTAGCGTGA
The DNA here is from genome assembly GCA_023853785.1 of Psilocybe azurescens. Classification (NCBI taxonomy): domain Eukaryota; kingdom Fungi; phylum Basidiomycota; class Agaricomycetes; order Agaricales; family Agrocybaceae; genus Psilocybe; species Psilocybe azurescens. The sequence continues at coordinate 140,101 of JAJIRX010000158.1, read as the reverse complement.
GGGCGCCGGAATTCAAACTTTCACGAAGGGAATTTTCGGAGTCCGGCTCTGCTGATGCCCTTGCGGCTAAGCAAGCTTTGATTCTGCGACGAAGACTTTCCAGTCTTCGATCAACGATGCGGTCCTAGCGGCCAAGAAAGCGGAGCTGGCATTTTGGGCCGATATGCGGCACCCATTCGATGTACGAGGCCCCTTACGAAAGTTACCGCAGAAGTGTGGAACGATCGTGAACGGGCTACCGTATGCCTGTTATCGTCAGATGACGACGGCAAAATCGCATCGATCGGTGGAAGTATCCCCGCAGAAAAGTCAGAACGTGATGCACAAGCGCCTGTCTGCCTCTTATCTGCAATCAAATCGATACTATTGTTGAGATACGCCACCGCGCTCTCAGCAAGAAAATCGAGAAGAAGCGGGATACTGCAGCGCAAGCTGACGTCGAGATGGCCGATGCGACCAAACCAGGTCCATCGATTCAATCCCTTATTGATAAGGGCTTGAATGCACGTCTTAAGAAGCTCAACCTTGTACCGGGCGGGCAGAAGGCAAGTACCAGTTACCCCTTCACCCGCGAATTCTAGATACTAATTACTATAGTAATTATCCAGACATCGTCTGGCCAGAATTCGCCCAAGGACCCTCAACCCAAAGCATCCGGCTCCAAGCCGAAGCCTTCAAACCGTCGTCCAACTCCAAACCGGCCACCAAAGCCAACGTCAAGGTCGACAACAGAAGAAGGGCAAAGGGAAAGCACCCGTCAAGGTCGATCACAAAGGAAAGGGAAAGGCAAGAGCCTAGTGGACTTACGTCCGGACAATTACTCCGTACGCCCCGCTTACCCAAATACTATACCTGACGAAATACTAACATACTCTTTGGGACCACGCAGTCACCTATGTACACCTACATACTCATATCGTTTATATCGGCTGGCCAGTATCGTAATAGTGTACACTGTAGCGACGGAGTTGTAGTACCTACGGATATTGCAAATGATTTATCTCTAGGATTGAAATATATGTTGTTCTGCCCCCCTCCAAAAAATCTAATCATGAATGCATGGGATGATTTTAAGCGAAGAATAAGATGGCGTATCTATTTTTGTTTAAGGAAGGCATGAATAAACCGTATGACCCAGACTATGGGGTTGCATCTAAGAAAAATACGCAACCACCTATGTTACCGCAATTTATGGAACTTGGCCTTGTGATGGGACGTCGATACGTTAACAAAGCGATCGCGTGTATCCCTGACGAGACGCTGAAGGAGATGCGAAAGCAAGCGTTCTCTCCCTCGTCAGCGACAAGTTACTTAGGTTTCTGTTAGATAACAATTACGTTATTACGATGACTGACAAGAACCTTGGCCTAGCGGTGTCCGAACGCGACTGGCTCAGACGAAATGAGTTAAAATTGCTCGAAGATATACGTAATTACACAGAGTTGGAAGCTGTAGATGCTACGAGTAATGAAAACAAAAGCAAAACAGATGCTTCAACTCGCCAAGATGGCAGAAGAACATCCCTTGCTTAACGAACTAAATGTACCGAATTTTTCAAATCGAAAATACCGGAGGACGGGTCAACGTTTGACTACCCACAATTTCATGGAATCCCTAAAATCCACAAACAACCTACTGGATTTAGGCCCATAATACCGTGTCATTCGGTTGTATTTAATCCGGCTGCAAAGTTCGTTTCAAAAGAGCTTAAACCGCTTGTAAAAGCGGCTCCTTCTATCATACACGGTACGAAGGACCTCTTCACGAGGTTAAGCCAATTGCGTATAGATTCTTCAAAGAAGTTTTACCGTTACTGGAGATGTAGTAGCGTACTATCCGAATATACCACTTAAATCATGCATCAATATCATTTGTATTATGTATGAGGATTGGTTATTAAGCGTTTTGAACCTGACGATGCTACAAGTCATATTAATCCTAATTCGTTAGAGAATAATAAGATTAAATTAAACATCTTTAAACGTGCCATCGAGATTGGCAATACGCAACTAATCACACAACATGGTAATAAATACTTTGAGCAACTTAGTGGGCTCGCGAATGGGGTAGCCGATTCACCGGACCTCGCCAACCTTTACGGGTACCACTTTGAAAAGAACTCTAATATTTTAAACCATCCCGACGTGGTCTTCTACGGAAGATACATCGACGATTGTCTAGGCATCGTTTACGCAGAATCAGCTGACGACGCCCTCAAGCTACTTGAGAATTCAATTCGCTTCGATGGATGTGTGATTGAATGGGCTGTTTCCGACACTGGATGTCAATTTCTCGACAGCTTCCTCTTTACAAAGTCTGGAAAACTTTGTTGGAAGCCGTATGTCAAGGCCGGAAACAATCGAGAACGAGTTCCATGGATATCGCATCACCCAATGGACGTCAAAAGAGGCGTCTACATCGGGGGAGCTATCCCGGTTAGCCGTGTTATGTAGTTCAAAGGATATCTACATAGAGGCAATTAGAGACCTTAACGCTCTCTATATCACGCGCGGCTATCCCGAAAAACTAGTCATGTCCTGGTGTAAGAAAAACATACAAGAACGTTGGGAAAAGCGGTTCGTATCGCGAGCCGCAGAGCACGACGAAAGTGTTCTTGTACTTAAAACCAGATACGACGAAGTATGGAATTGGTTCTCAGCTGCCGAACTTGGTAAAGCTGTTACCGAGTACTGGTCAGAGTGGTATACCCGCGCTGAGAATGGAGATTACTCAATCTCCGCATCCAGACCCTTTATCAAACCTAGTGACGATGAGGTGCATGGACTCGATGATGTTAAGCCGGACCTGTTCGCAGTGATTCCGGTTGACGGAGAAGATATGTACGTACCAGACCTTCGGAAGATAGGACTACTCGGAAGTCGTTGGATTGTGTCCCGGAAACGTAACACAAATCTCTTTGACCTTGCAAATGTATGGAAGAAAACAGTTTTTCGTAAACTGGATGAAAACATCGCCGAAGAAGGTGGTGTCGTTCCTTTTGATTCAAGACGTTGATGAAGATCATCACTCTGATTCAGTAAAAGCTATTGAACAGAAAATTGCCGCTGACGACAGCGACAACGAGATAATACTACATCGACGATCACGGTCTCCAGACCAGGAACATCCAGAATTCGGCAGAAGCTCCAAAGCGAATAATCGATGAAATAATTACTAGCGACTTTGTCGCGATACGCTACCCCAAACCCCAAACCGTATGTAATTATTAAATGCTACAGAGTGACTCACATCAACTCACAAGCACACTTTGATTTGTAATAGCCAAACCCAAACCCAACCCAACCCAAACCCAAACCGAACTTACCCAAACAGGTAATACTAACAGTTACCTTATTAGGGAAGGATATTGCTATTCGCATCGACGGTCGAATTGTCGAAACGTCTCGATCGAGCCAACGGATCTTACCGAAAACGAAGCACCGCCGGTTTAGTAAGTTACGCCCAACACTACGGTTAGTAAGCGTCGCCGAACACGAAGCACCGCCCGGATTAGTAGGTTCGAACCCAGTAACTCGGCCTTGTACAAAGTAGGTCGGCCCGGGCCCGGTTTTCTTCGGATTACTGGATAGCGTTAGCGATATGAATAGACTGCTATTATTGCAGAAGTCTATGGTCTATTCTCGACCAGGTTGGTAAGCTATTACTCGGATATGACTAACGTTTAGTCAGAAACACTAGATCGGAGCAACTCTAGTCCACCGATTCATAATCAAAGTGACTCGATAACTAATCATCCACGATATTATTGGAAACGAGCTTGATCAGCTCTATTGTAATTAGTCAGTAAGACCTCTGACGTTCCCGTTTTAGGACGAGAAAGATTACAAAGGTAATACAAAACGATTAGGAATCGATAGTCGATTCGCTAAGAATAGGCGCTTAGCTTAGTAAACACGCGCTTATTTTAGGAGCATATAGTAATATTCCTTACGTACGATAGCTACTGATGAGTCTATAAAGACGAAATGGCTACTTTGGATCCCCCTCCAAAGTCATTTAGCCTGTACGCCCCCACACTCATAGTGTAACACACAGCCTTTGCATTAATTTGCGCCCCCCTCACCCCAAACCCCAAACCCCAAACCCCAAACCCCAAGCATATAGTAATATTCCTTACGTACGATAGCTACTGATGAGTCTATAAAGACGAAATGGCTACTTTGGATAACCCTCCAAAGCTATTTAGCCTGTACGCCCCACACTCATAGTGTAACACACAGCCTTTGCATTAAGTTGCGCCTCACCCCAAACCCCAAACCCCAATACAGCCCATAAAAATATAGAGGAGCACGGAAGATCAAGCTCTCACGAGCCTACAGATATTTGTTACTGTAATCGGGTGTCTCCGCATAGAAAATTTGCATGAAAACTACTGTGGTGTATAAATGAGCTTTATAAAGGGAGATTCTACGAGAACACATATATTTTCTTATGTACAATCAATATAATTATAGCACGAAAAAATATAGAAGAGTACGCAAGATCAGGCTCCACGAGCTTACATATATTTTGGCTGTAATTAAGTCTGTCTGCATACAAAATTTGTCTATAAATCATTGTTGTGTGGAAATGAGCTAGTAAAAGCGAGGTTCTATGAAGCCTATGTGTATTCACTTATATAAAGTTGATATAATTATAGCTAATAAAAATATAGAGGAGCACACAAGATTAGGCTCGACAAACCTACATATATTTTTCATTATAATCAGGTCTGTTTGCATACAAAATCTGCCTATAAATCATTGATGCCTATAAATGAGCAAGAAAAGTGAGGTTATGAGCCTATGTGTATTCACTTATATAACGTGGATATAATTATAGCTAATAAGAATATAGAGGAGCACGCAAGATTAGGCTCGACGAACCTACATATATTTGTCATTGTAATCAGGTCTGTCTGCATACAAAATTTTCTTATAAATCATTGTTGCGTATAAATGTGCTAGTAAAGTGAGGTTCTACGAGACTACATGTATTCACTTATATGAAGTCAAGATAATTATAGCTAATAAAAATATAGAGGAGCGCGCCAGATCAGGCTCTGGGAGCCTACATATATTTATTGCTGTAATCAGGGGCCTCCGTACAAAATTTACACAATAAATGAAGGTTGCACATAAATGAGCTTGTAAAGTAAGGTTCTAGGATCCTACATGCATTTAATTATGTACAGTCAATACAATTATAGCTAGTAAAAATAGAGAAGAGCACGCAAAGTCAGGATGTACAAGCCTACATAAATTTGTTACGGTAATCAGGTGTCTGTACAAAATTTGCATGATAAACTACTGTTGTGTATAAATGAGCATATATAGTGAGATTCTACAAGCCTACATACTGTCAGTATATTTATCAATCATGAAAATAAAGAAGAGCACTCAAGGTCAGGCTCTACGAGCCTAGTTATATATCTTACTGTAATCAGGTTTGTCTGGAAACAAATTTTGCACAATAAATTAATGTTGCATTTAAATGAGCTTGTAAAGCCAGGTTCTACGAGCCTACATGCGTTAACTTATGTACAGTCGATATAGTTATACCATATAAAAATATAGAAGAGCATTCAAGATCCTAATCTATGAGCCTACAAATATTTTTAACCCTAATCCGGTGTCTCCGGCACAAATTTTGAACAATAAATTACTGTTGAGTATAAATGAGCATATAAAGTGAGGTTCTACAAGCCTACATACATTTACATATGTAAAGTCAGTATATTTATAACTCATATAAATGTAGAAGAGCACCCAAGATCAGGCTCTATGAGCCTACATATATTTTTTACGGTAATCTGGTCTGTCTGCAGACAAATTTTGCAGAATAAATTATTGTTGCATATAAATGAGTATGTAAAGCAATGCTCCGCCAGCCCACATGCATTTACTTATGTACAGTCAGTATATTTATAGCACATGAAAATATAGAAGCCCATGCAGATCAGGCTCTACGAGCCGAAATATATTTGTCACTGTAATCAAGGCTGTCTGCATACAAATTTTGCACAATAAATTATTATTGCGTCTTATGAACATCAGTATATTCATAGCTCATAAAAATATAGAAGAGCATGCAAGATCAGGCTCTACGAGCCTACATGTATTTATTACTGTCATCAGGTGTCTCAGTGTATAAAACTTGCATGATAAATCACTTTTCCGTATAAATGAGCTTTATAAAGTAAGGTTCTACGAGCCTTCATACATTTACTTAAGTACAGTCAGTATATTCATCGCTCATAATACGAGGTCTTTACCCTCACCCATATATTCCGGGTGGAGTCCACCAACTCCATGCCGGAGTTGGTGGAGTCCACATGGAGTTTGGTGACTTTTTTTTCGGCAGGTGTACCAGCCATTTAGAGGTGGAGGCTCCACCTGGAGTCCAGCTGGAATCCGCTCATCCTCCATGTGGGCCAATGTGGAGGATATGGAACTCCATGTGGACTCCATGTGAACTTCATCTGAGTCTCACATCCTCCATATGGATTCCATATGGATTTGACTCAAGCATGTATATCAGCATTAATACACTATTTCAGGGTCAATTTCTAATGGACTCCAGGTGGAGGATGATCCCCAGATTTTATTTATATTTTATTTATATTTTATTATAATGTAAAAAAAAAAAGGCACCAACAGGAATTGAACTCGGGCATCCGAGAATGCCGCACACTGACGTCAAACCAACTAAGCTATAGAGCCTTTGTAATTCATCAAATTTTGATGGCCTACATACCAATACGGCTATTTACTCGGCATTTATCGGCAGTGACAAATAACGCCACGTATGTGACTTATTGATGCCACGTCGGTCCGTTTATTATTTCCACCACCCCACCTCTTCCTCCGACCACCACCACCCCGCTGCCGCCGTCATGCGTTGCCCCCCACCTTCGCCGTCGTCGGTCGGAGCCAGGCCCATGCCAACCCGACCGACCACGCATCGCATCGCAACGAACCGAGACCGACGAAGAACAGACGGACACCCGCGAACGAAGGGAGGTGAGTACGGAACGAAAGACGGAACGTAGGCGGGTGGAGAACGAGGAACGAGGCGAAGCGAATGCGGAACGAGGGGGAACGAGGCGATGCGATGCGAACGAGGAACGAGGTCAGCGACCCCAGGTAAGTTGCGAATTCCGCATGCCGCCATTAACCGCTCTCCCCCCCCTCTTTTTCGTGTAGGCCGACGACAACGACAACGACGGGTACGTACGGTACGTACAACGATGGGTACGACGGCACGCAGGACGCCGTACGGACGACGACACCAACACGTACGCAGACCATGACGACGACGCGTACAACAGCCAGCGACAACGATGACAACGGCCACGACGACCACGACGACCACGTGTACGACGGCCACGACAACGACGACGACGTGTACGACAGCCACGACGACGACAACGACGACGCGTATGACGGCCACGACAACGACAACGACGTGTACGACGACGACGACGACGTCGCACGACGGCCATGACAACGACAACGACGTGTACGACAACGACAACGACGTACGACAGCCACGACAACGACAACGACGAGCGTATCGACAGCCACAACGACGACAGCGACGTGTACGACAACGACGACGACGACGTGTACGACAGCCACAACGGCGACGACAATGCGTATGACAGACGCAGCGGACACGACAGCACAACGTACGGACACGCCGGACACGTACGACGGCCACCACGTGTACGAAGGCTACCACAGCGTGTACGACGGCCACCACAACGACGACAATGCGTATCGGCGGGCTACGAGCGACACGGCCATCCTCTCGCCCCTTTTTTTCTTTTTTTCTTTTTTTTTATCTCGTTTTCTCTTTTTTTTTTCATGTTCATGTGCTTCTATATTTATTTGAACCAACTATGTACCCTCTCGCCTCCTTTTTTGTCTGTTTTGTATGTTTTTCTTTTATTTCTTTTGTTTTATATATTTTTATATATTTCTTTTTTATGTTTCAGTGGTGATGAACTTCGCTAGTAGATAATATTGTAGATAATAATGTAGTATATAGTTTTTAATATATTATATATACATTCTTACATGAATTTACTCTAAGAAAATACATTCCAATTAAAATCTGGCTATAGCTGGACTTTGTGAAATTCAATAAGTCTGCTCTCTGATGGCCTAAGCTGGAATATTGTTACCCAGGTATGGAGTCCAGGTGGATTCTAATTGAACTCCACCTGGACTCCACCTGGACTCCACCTGGCCTCCAGTTGGATTCAAGTGGAATTGCTTGAAGTCCATCTGGAGTCCATCTGGAGTCCACCTGAACTCCACCTATCAAAGATAACTTTCTGAACACTTGGATATGTTCCAGATGGAGTCCATGTGGAGTCCACCACTTCTGTATGGAGTTGGTGGACTCCACATGGAGTATATGGGTGGAGGTAAAGTACACCATAATACTATAGAAAAGCATGCAAGATCAGGCTCTACGAGCCTAAATATATTTGTTACTGTATTCAAGTTTGTCTGCGTACAAATTTTGCAGAATAAATTATTGTTGCGTATAAATTAGCCTGTAAAGCGATGCTCTACTAGCCCACATACATTTACTTATGTACAGTCAGTATATCCATGGTTCATAAAAATCTAGAAGTGCACGCGAGATCAGGCTCCATGAGCCCATATATTTGTTATTTGTTACTGTAATCAGGTCTGTCTTCATAGACATTTTGCACAATAAATCATCATTGTGCAGACATGTGCTAGTGTCTCTACATACAAAATTTACAAATTAAATAAAGGTTGCACATAAATGAGCTTGTAAAGTGAGCTTCTACAAGACTACACTCATTCACTTATGTACAGTCTATCAAATTATAGGTCATAAAAACATAGAAGAGCATGCAAGATCAGGCTCTACGAGCTTACCTATATATATCACTGTACTAAGGTCTGTCTACGTACAAAATTTGCATGATATAGTGCTGTTGCATATAAATCAGTTTCTAAAGCGAACTTCAAAGAGCTTATATACATTTACTTATGTATAGTCGATATAATTATAGCTGAAAATATATATAAAAGAGCACATAAAATCAGGCTCTACGAAGCTAGTACAGTTAGTATATATATAGCTCATGAAAAATAGAAAAGCACACGAGATCAGGCTCTGCGAGCCTACTAATATTGTTACTGTAATCAGGTCTGTCAAATGAGTTAATAAAGCGATGCTCTACTAGCCCACATGCATTTACTTATGTATAATCAATATAATGATAGCGCATAAAAATATAGAGGAGTATGCATGATCAGGCTCTACGAGCCTACATATGTATGTTACTGTAATCGGGTCTGTCTGCATACAAATTTTGAACGATTAATTACAGTTGCATTTAAATGAGCTTGTACAGTGAGGTTCTACAAGCCTACATGCATTGATTTATGTACAGTCAATATAGTTATAGCATATACAAATATAGAAGAGCATTCAAGATCAGGTTCTACAAGCCTACATATATTTGTCACTGTAATTAGGTCTGTCTGCGTGCAAATTTTGCAGAATAAATTATTGTTGCATATCAATTAGCTTTTAAAACTATGCTCTACTAGCCTACATACATTTGAGTATATACAGTCGACATAATTATAGCCCAAAACAAATGTAGAAGAGCACGCAAGATCAGGCTCTACGAGCCAACATATATTTGTTACAGTAATCACATCTGTCTGCATACAAATTTTGCAGCATAAATTATTGTTGCGCATAAATTAGCTTGTAAAGCGATGCTCTACTAGCCCACATACATTTACTTATGTACAGTTGGTATATTTATCGCTCATGAAAATATAGAAGAGCACGCATGATCAAGCTTTACGAGCCTACCAATATTTTTAAAGGTAATCATGTCTGTCTATGTACAAAAATTTCATGATAAATTACTGTTGCATTTAAATGAGCTTGTAAAGCTAGGTTCTACGAGCCTACATGTGTTGATTTATGTACAGTCGATATAGTAATAGCATATAAAAATATAGAAGAGTATTCAAGATCAGGCTCTACGAGCCTACAAATATTTGTCACTGTAATCAGGTGTCTCCGTGTACAAAATCTGCATGATAAATTGCTGTCGGGTATAAATGAGCTTATATAGTGAGATCCTACGAGCTTACATACATTTGTTTATGTTCAGTCAACATCATTATTGCCCCACAAAAATATAGAAGAGCATGCAAGAGCAGGCTCTACGAGCCTACACATATTTTCGGCTGTAATTAAGTCTGTCTGCACACCAAACTTGCCTATAAATTATTGTTGTGTATAAATGAGCTAGTAAAGCAATATTCTACAGGCTTATTTGTGTTCGCTTATATACAGGCATTATAATTATAGGTAATAAAAATATATGGAGGAACACACGAGATCAGGCTCTACGAGTCCACATATATATGTTCCTGTAATCCGGTCTGTTTGCATACAAAATTTGAACAATGCATAATTGTTCTGTATAAATTAGCCTGTAAAGCGATGCTCTACTAGCCCACATGCATTTACTTATGTACAGTCAGTATTTTTATCACTCATAATAATATAGAAGAGCATGCAAGATCAGGCTCTACGAGCCTAAATATATATGTTACTGTAATCAAGTTTGTCTGCGTACAAATTTTGAACAATGAATTATTGCTGCATATAAATAAGCTTGTGAAGTGATGCTCTACTAATCCACATCCATTTCATTATGTACAATCAACATAATTATAGCTCATAAAAATATAAAAAAGCACGCAAGATCAGGCTCTACGAGCCTACATATATCTGTTGTTTGTTACTGTAATCAGGTCTGTCTGCATACAAATTTTACACAATAAATCATTATTGTGCATAAATGCGCATGTAAGTAAGGTTCTACGAGCCTATATGTGTTTACTAATGTACAGTCAACATAATTATAGCCCAAAAAATATCAAAGAACATGCAAGATCAGGCTCTACAAGCCTACATGTGTTTACTAATGTACGGTCAACATAATTATAGCCCAAAAAATATCAAAGATCATGCAAGATCAGGCTCTCACGAGCCTACACGTGTTTACTAATGTACAGTCAACATAATTATAGCCCAAAAAAAATATAAAAGAACATGCAAGATCAGGCTCTACGAGCCTACATGTGTTTACTAATGTACAGTCAACATAATTATCACCCAAAAATATCAAAGAACATGCAAGATCAGGCTCTACGAGCCTACATGTGTGTACTAATGTACAGTCAACATAATTATAGCCCAAAAATATCGAAGAACATGCAAGATCAGGCTCTACGAGCCTACATGTGTGTACTAATGTACAGTTGACATAATTATAGCCCAAAAAATATCAAAGAACATGCAAGATCAGGCTCTACGAGCCTACATGTGTACTAACGTACAGTCAACATAATTATAGCCCAAAAAAATATAAAAGAACATGCAAGATCAGGCTCTACGAGCCTACATGTGTGTACTAATGTACAGTCAACATAATTATAGCCCAAAAATATTGAAGAACATGCAAGATCAGGCTCTACGAGCCTACATGTGTGTACTAATGTACAGTCAACATAATTATCACCCAGAAAATATCGAAGAACATGTAAGATCAGGCTCTGCGAGCCTACATATATTTGTTTGTCACTGTAATCAAGTCAGTCTGCATACAAAATTTGCGAATTACATCATTGTCGCTTATAAATGAACTTGTAAAGTAAGGTTCTACATGCCTACATGTATTTAATTATATACTGTTTATAAAATATTGGCTCATATACATGTAGAAGAGCATAAAGTCAGGCTCTACGAGCCTATACCAAGTATCTGTTACAGTAGTCAATCAATCTATCTACAAAATTTGCTGTATGAATTATCATTGCATATAAGTGAGTGTTCAAAGTAATGTTTCACAGACCTATATGCATTCACTTGTTGCTGTCTATACAATTGCAGCTCATATGTCTATATTTATATACTAGAGTCTATCTAACTCTATCAAACATGTAACCGAAGTCTATATACATGTAGCCACTCAGCCACTCACCCCTACCTATTTAGTACCGTAGGGTTGAAACTCTACAGTGAAAATAGAGGCCCATAACCGAAGTCTATATACATGTAGCCACTCAGCCACTCACCCCTACCTATTTAGTACCGTAGGGTTGAAACTCTACAGTGAAAATAGAGGCCCATAACTGAGTCTATATACATGTAGCCACTCAGCCACTCACCCCTACCTATTTAGTACCGTAGGGTTGAAACTCTACAGTGAAAATAGAGGCCCATAACCGAACTTACCCAAACAGGTAATACTAACAGTTACCTTATTAGGGAAGGATACCGCTATTCGCATTGACGGTCGAATTGTCGAAACGTCTCAATCGAGCCAACGGATCTTACCCGAAAACGAAGCATCGCAGGATTAGTAAGTAATGCCCAACACTACGGTTAGTAAGCGTCGCCGAACACGAAGCACCGCCCGGATTAGTAGGCTCGAACCCAGTAACTCGGCCTTGTACAAAGTAGGTCGGCCCGGGCCCGGAATTTATTCTGGGGCAGCGTTAGCAGTATGAATAGACTGCAATATGCGTAAGCATGCAGAAGTCTATGGTCTATTCTCGACCTGGTTGGTAAGCTATTACTCGGATATGACTAACGTTTAGTCAGAAACACTAGATCGGAGCAACTCTAGTCCGCCGACTTATAATCAAAGTGACTCGATAACTAATCATCCACGATATTATTGGAAACGAGCTTGATCAGCTCTATTGTAATTAGTCAGTAAGACCTCTGACGTTCCCGTTTTAGGACGAGAAAGATTACAAAGGTAATACAAAACGATTAGGAATCGATAGTCGATTCGCTAAGAATAGGCGCTTAGCTTAGTAAACACGCGCTTATTTTAGGAGCATATAGTAATATTCCTTACGTACGATAGCTACTGATGAGTCTATAAAGACGAAATGGCTACTTTGGATACCCCTCCAAAGCTATTTAGCCTGTACGCCCCAACACTTACAGTGTAACTACACAGCCTTTTGCATTAATTTGCGCCCCCCCTCACCCCCAAACCCCAAGCTCTATTGTAGTTAGTCAGTAAGACCTCTGACGATTCCATTTTAGGATGGAAAAGATTACAAAGGTAACAATAAAAGTATTAGAAATCGATAGTCGATTCGGCTAAGAATAGGGCGCTTAGCTTAGTAAACACGCGCTTATTTTAGGAGCATATAGTAATATTCCTTACGTACGATAGCTACTGATGAGTCTATAAAGACGAAATGGCTACTTTGGACACCACTCCAAAGTCATTTAGCCTGTACGCCCTAACACTTACAGTGTAACCACACAGCACTTGCATTAATTTGCGCCTTCCTCCCCAAACCCCAAAACTTTAGAATGGACTCCTTAGCTTGTTTTCCCATAGTTTCAAAATAAAATTTAAGAAATTGCATTCTGGAGCGAAGAAATACTACTAAATTTGTTTTTCGACTTCCTAGGAAGTGGTCCAAAAATATGGAAATATTTGAGAACATAGGGTAATATACTATAAAGAAAGTTGTTTTTGAATTTTAAAAATCGATGAGCAGGTTCCTGAGATAGTGGGCCTTAAAGTAGGCCTTCAGTGGACAAATTTCGCTATTTTAGGCAATAAAGGCCTACTTCGGGACCCATTATTTCAGGAACCTGCTCATCGATTTTTAAAATTCAAAAATAACTTTCTTTATAGTATATTACCCTATGTTCTCAAATTTTTCCATATTTTTGGACCACTTCCTAGGAAGTCAAAAACAAATTTAGTGGTATTTCTTCGCTCCAGAATGCAATTTCTTAAATTTTATTTTGAAACTATGGGAAAACAAGCTAAGGAGTCCATTCTAAAGTTCAATTTTACTGCTTGTGAATTGACGCAGCCGTTGTTGAGTTATAGACCTGTGCAATACTTTTGGAAGCCACTGTAGATTCAGAGAGTCAGAAAGAGGAAGAGAGCCACAACGGCATTCAGTAGCTGGTAATCACGAAACTATCCGCAGCTGCTCTTTCACACTCGACCCTTTCTCCAATTCATGGTCCAGCCCATCGATTTATTTCCCCTTTCGGGGTGTGATTCTCAGTATTTAAATAGGAAGAGGAGTTCAACAAAGTTTCTTGATGAACTGTAGTGCTACCGGTCGGCCTCCAATCTCCCGCTCGATCTCTACAGCGCACGGGTCAACATACACGCAGAAGGAATCATCAAGGAATTCTAAGGTGCTTGCTGGGCCTGACTTCGTTCTTCGTATCTATATCCCACAGCCTGCTTCATCTCCGGAAATTTCCTATCTTTCAGCATCTTGTCAAATGACCTGCACTTTTCCCGATACGTACAAACCAAGAAGACGAGTGATTTCCAAGTATTCTAGTTATATCTTACTCCGAAGATTTTATATGCTGTCTAACCGATCTTGAGCACTTTTTCAACTGATCCTATTGATCTTCCTCCAGGGGCTTGAAACGTGGACGGGGCTAGGGTTCCTCAAATGACACCGAGTTAAAATTATCCTGACAAGTGACACCTTCCTTAGAACGTATCTGGAAGCTTGAGGTGCTCATGCGAGAATCTTATCCGTGACATGGATGCAATAAAGACGTCAGTTTGATTATCGTGAGGAGGCCTACGTTTAAATGGACACTCGACCGTACAACGAGCTGTTTTTTCCTCTTACTGCTGTCCACCTTTGAAAGAACGAACCACCACTGAGACCTCAGCGGTGAGCCAGGACGAGCTTCTTATGTGACGATCCATTCAATGCTACTTTGGAACCAGAACTTCCAAGGGGTAAGCGATGTAATCAAGCCACTAACGAAATGTCTATTGCTAAATCTACACTATAGATGTGGAACACGGACGTAAGCGACATCTCTGTGTATTTAGGATGAAGACTTTTGATCGTAATGGGATATGGTTATTGTAGTTTGTAAGTTAACTGATTTTCTCAACAAGAGCAACATACTAACTGTGCTACTCCAGAATGCATGTAGTTTTCTCCAAGAATAAGTGATGCATACAATGCTGATTGTGTCGCTTTTATCATGATGCTGTCTGGGTCATTCAATGGGTAAGTATTTTGTCCCCGAATTCTAAAGAAAAGTTTTAATCATGATTCGCCTTTATTTTATCACCAGGCAGTATGTAAAGTTATAGAATAAAGGGATTATAATTGTTAATCCCCTTGCACTGGCAACTCAAATTTAGGATGTACGTACCTTTATCGACAATGAAGTCCTCCTCATCACAGAGCATGCTCTGAATTTCTGTTTTCTTAGCATGTAGGTAATCAGCTACTTTGAATACATTGGGAGAGTGGCTCACTTATTATGGGATCTCGTCTGGTCATTAGACGGTGAGGCTTGTGTTTAAGGATACCCATAAGGTTTCAAATTACTGATTGCATTTGGTACCTGCACAGATTGTGCGTGAACGACTTGAATATTACAGGTGTTCAACAAATGATGCATACCATTTTGGGTCTTCAGGACGTATGTCGACTTAATCAAAGATTGGGAAAAATACGTTAATAAGATGCTGCCACATTGCCATGTTGTTGTCATCAGACGGTATGTAAGAAAGTTAATTTCAGGTGTAATTGTTTTCTGAAAGTAATATGCCATCTTTGTATCCTTAGATTGTGAGTAAAGCAATTAAATATTGGAATGATGCATTAGTGACAGGGTGGATTAGCGGGTACGTGTAAACTTAAGAAATATTGACGCAGAATTGCAGTGAAGGGGGACTGATGATAATATATGATAATGGTGTCCTTAGGAAGTATGTGAATCCCTCCAATATTTGGAGAAATTCACTGACCAAAAATGGGGCTGGTTTGTGTCCTCAGACTGTACGTGAATGCATCGGATATATTGATGAATTAAATGACAAAAATGCGACTGGTGTGTGTCCTCAGATTGTACGTGAATGCATCAAATATTATGAGGGATTGACTAACAAAAATGCGATCGGTTTCCGGCGTTAGCGAGTACGTGAATGCATCAAATATTTTGAGGAATCGACTGACAAAAATGCGACCGGTTTGTGTCCTCAGCAAGTACGTGAATGCATTGAATATTCCGAGGAATTGACTGACAAAAATGCGACCGGTTTGTGTCCTCAGATTGTATGTGAATGCATCAAATATGTTAAGAAATTGACTGACAACAATGCGACCGGTTTGTGTCCTCAGCAAGTACGTGAACGAATCAAATATTTTAAGGAATTGACTGACAAAAATGCGACCGGTTTGTGTCCTCAGCAAGTACGTGAACAAATCAAATATTTTAAGGAATTGACTGACAAAAATGCGACCGGTTTGTGTCCTCAGGAAGTACGTGAATGCATCAAATATTTTAAGGAATTGACGGACAAAAATGCGACCGGTTTGTGTCCTCAGGAAGTACGTGAATGCATCAAATATTTTAAGAAATTGACTGACAAAAATGCGACTGGTTTGTGTCCTCAGCAAGTACGTGAACGAATCAAATATTTTAAGGAATTGACTGACAAAAATGCGACCGGTTTGTGTCTTCAGAAAGTACGTGAATGCATCAAATATTTTATGAAATTGACTGACAAAAATGCGACCGGTTTGTGTCCTCAGCAAGTACGTGAATGCATCAAATATTTTAAGCAATTGACTGACAAAAATGCGACCGGTTTGTGTCCTCAGATTGTACGTGAATGCATTGAATATTCCGAGGAATTGACCGACAAAAATGCGACCGGTTTGTCCTCAGGAAGTACGTGAATGCATCAAATATTTTGAGGGATTGACTGACAAAATTGCCACCGGTTTGTGTCTTCAGAATGTACGTAAATGCATCGAGCTTTTATGGAATTAGCTGACAAAAATGCGACCGGTTTGTGTCCTCAGCAAGTACGTGAATGCATCAAATATTTTAAGGAATTGACTGACAAAAATGCGACCGGTTTGTGTCCTCAGCAAGTACGTGAATGCATCAAATATTTTGAGGGATTGACTGACAAAAATGCGACCGGTGTGTGTCCTCAGATTGTACGTGAATGCATTGAATATTCCGAGGAATTGACCGACAAAAATGCGACCGGTTTGTCCTCAGGAAGTACATGAATGCATCGAGTATTTTGAGGAATTGACTGACAAAAATGTGACCGGTGTGTGTCCTCAGTATGTACGTGAATGCATCGAGCTTTTATGTAATTAGCTGACAGAAATGCGACCGGTTTGTGTCCTCAGCAAGTACGTGAATCCGTCAAATATTTTGAGAAATTGGCTGGCTAATATGCGACCGGTTGTATTCTCAGCATGTCCGTCATTTTTACTGCTGCTCTCCATCACCCACTGATTCTTTCCCTTTTCCTTCAAATTGTCAGCGAGTATGTAACGTTGCTCGCCCTGTCTCACATGCCATTAACTCGATTAACCCGCTTTTACGCTGTGCATTCTCCAGCGCGTCCGTATTTTATTTGTGTCTCATCGAGAACACATCCATTAATCAAAATTTCCAGGACACATACCCCCAGGTATTTTAGCTCCATTTGGATGGAGTGTCCACTTTGTTGCTGACATTTCTCCCCCAGTGATTAATGATGTCATCAATAAGCACATTCAAAACCAACTTCCAATTTTCCTTCTGGATCTCGAAAGCATGCAGCTCATCCGTAGGAGTGCAGTTACGATTCTTTTAAAGGACAAGATCAAAGAATACGAGAACGAATGTATTTCAATGGCGATTCGAAATGAAGATCTCCACTCTTCTACCGAGGAATGGATAAAAGCAGAGACAAGATATGCAATCCTTTCTCATAGATGGCTTAGTTACGGCGAATTGGCATTTAATGATGTATCAAAATTTGCAGACCATCGAGACACATTCAGGGAGTTGGTCAACTTTGTTTCTCCAAGTGGTGGCGAAGACATCATGAACGAGGTAATTGGCCTTGCTATGAACAACGCAAACAACACTAAAGACAACCCTGTCCAGTTAAAAGATGATATGAGATGGCTATACAAAATATTGTTTCCAGCCAATCAAAACCAAGCCCTTCTTCCAAGCTTTGAGAAGCTTATAATATTTTTTGGATCTCCACACAGTATTCTATCCGCTTTGTCTGGTTTGACACAGGTTGCATCAACAAAAGCAGTAGTGTCGAGCTGGAGGAATCAATTCGATCAATGTTTGACTGGTACTCCAACTCCAAGATTTGCATTGTGCACCTTGCCGACACCACTGATGTGCCGAGCTTGCATGAGGATCAGTGGTTCACAAGGGGCTGGACTTTACAGGAACTCCTGGCTCCGAAAAAAGTCAAGTTCTTCGGGAAATCATGGAAACCCATAACAACATATTCCTTCGATGACGACAAGAACCTCGAAGGCCCCGATTCCAACACACATTACCATCTCTGGAACCATATCTCGAATATAACAGAGATTTCGCGCAAACGAATTTTCGACTTTAAACCTGGGATTCACCAAGCCAGGGATGCTCTCGTGTGGTTATCAAAACGGCGGACGACCCGAATCGAAGACATGGCCTATTGTCTCATTGGTTTACTGGGTATCCCGCTTTCCATCGCTTATGGGGAAGGGGAAATGGCGTTTTACCGATTGCAGGTGGAAATTCTTCAACAGAGCCCTGACATGGGATTATTTGTTTGGGAGGGACGGCCAACCATCGGTAACAGCATGCTCGCGGCCGGGCCAGACTGCTTTTCATCTCTGGCATTGCAGCCGTTAGTCCCCCAAATGCCGTCGGGTGACATGGATGACGAGGACTGGTCTTACTCGATCACTAACCTCGGATTGCGCATCACGCTATCGGTCTACTGGATGCCGTCTGGCAAGTGGCATATGAAAAATTATAGGCTGGGGGTTCCGGAGATTACCTTGGATGTGGAGAAACTGGGGCGCATCACCGTTCCGCTGCAGACTCGAGGGGATTATAAGTTTGTTGAGATCGCTGTTCTCGGAAAGGTAGAGGGTCAATCCACAAAACAGAAGCACGACATTGCCATTTTGTTAGGTTTCCAAGATGGCCGGTGGAAACGGATATCAAAGGGCCACATCACATTATCTTGTTCCATTGACACCCACCTGAGGAAGAGATTCATTAGGTAACATTTCACAATCGTTGGTTTCAAGGTGCGTCATCCAATGAATAATGCTCTCAAATATTCCCTGATGACCATTCCAATAATTGTCTCTATTTTCTCCAGCTTTATATTTTTCCGATCCTTTCAAATTTTTCTTAAACGTGGATTGGAAATTCGGCAACATAGACGATATAGTATTTCAGCTTAAAAAAAAGTCCGATATCGTTGATAGTTTTCTTTCTCGAGCTCGTTTCCCCTTTTGCCTGTTGTTTTTGGCTGCTCACTCCATCTCATCTGAAAGCGACCCATAGTTAGTTGTTACCCAGAAAATATTTCAGGTTATCATTGTCGTACCTTTGTATTAGTATGTAGGACATTAGGAAATGTCAGTTGTATTCAATTTGTTCTATCCGTCGGTTGTTTACTATTACAATGAGCTGCCTGTCAGAAAATCCGGAATGCCTTGTTGGGATATCAAACTAATCCGATTGCCTCTCGCGCCGCCGCGCTCGCGCTCTTCCCTTTTATGTCCGGTGGCGCATTCTGCCACCATTTCTCTTTCTTCTATATCATAGTTATCCCGCCCGTCTTTCCTTCGTCATGCACAGTATTGCCAAACATGTTTATTGTCGTTAGTTCAATCTAATAATCCGGTTGGAGTCACTAGCGGATTCCTCGTGTATGTATTTATATCGAGCCGTTTCACGATACGCAGCTCAGTGATTTATCAATCCACTTAGGTGAATATGTTATATTACTTCGTTACCTAGCCGTTGTACTCTATCTACCTTTGTAAATCTTATATCCCTTGGAAGGGTTATTAGCCAAAAGGCACTGGCCCGAAGATTTGTCATTCCGAAAGTTTTTGGAAGAAAATCTGTGTACTTTTTGGGCAATGCTCCCATTTTTGTTCTCAAAAGGAAATCCCAATGGAATGGCGAGGCGCAAAGCAGCCCGATCGACCGGTTGGGCAGACACGTGACTCGCTTTAGTAATCACGTTGCGTCAAAGAAACCTTCTGTCTTTTCTTTTCCTGAATGCTCGTCTGCGCGGCTGCCTACCACCTGCCCAAGAATGGCCTATTCAAAGGGCGTACAATCTCGGAGTGCCCTGCTCTCCTGATGCTGCGATTCTCATCCTCTCTGCATCCCTCGTCGGTCTCATCCTCCACCATGAATTGACCATCTTCAATCCCATTGTGTTAGACGAACGCGACACCTGAAACTTAAAGCTCCACCATTACAGCTACTCTGGTATCCGCATTATCGCCTCAAATGCAAATTAAAGTAAACTTTTTCCTCTTGCCCATCGCTCCTTATCAATCGGCTCACTCGATGACAGTACCACTGCAAGAGAGACTTCTGAGGCCCAGTCAACTTCTCTGCCGCGTGTGGTGCCAAGTCTGACCTCGGAAAAGATAGAGACGACGTTGGTATTGGCACCAGAGATAAAGCACCGATGAAGAGGAAGAACTGCAGCCACACCACCCAGTGACAATATGGTACCTGCTCTCCGTCCCCGACAACAGCACCTCCAACCTCCGCACTCTCGCACCCACACGGCCAAATGTTCAACATCCTGACCGCCAGAAAGAGATGCACCTGCAGAACTTCCACCCTCGCTACACGCTCTCTTTTCTTAGATTCCCGCCCGTGTTCATTCTCTCCGAAACGACCTTGGACCGTGCGCAGGACGCAACCACCCCGGCTCGGCATCTCCATTCATCCCTGATATGGATGGGCTACGCACGCACTCCACCGCAGTGGGTACGGAGCACCTGCCCCCGTACAACCGAGTGAGGTTCGGCGAACCTCAACACGATGCGGCTCTGTATTCCCAACTTCCGTGCTACAAGAGGCGAGACGACGTGTTCGCAGCGTTGTTGTGGGTCGACAAGCGGAGCTGGCAGGACTAGCTTCCAGGGACCTGTCTCGCCGAGTGAAGAACCCCCGATCCGCCATCTCCCAGCCTGCCTCGGGTGTTATCACGCGGGTTGAACGGGATGAGTGTCAGCGTCGGTTTCAGCGGGTCATGTGCATCTGGTATGTATCTCCATATCTTCCTTTTCTTTTTCTTATTGACCCGCCTTTCTTTCACCCGCCTTTCTTTCACCCGCCTTTCTTTCATTGCTCACTTCCGGGTCGTCTTACGATGCTCCACGACCTGAAAGATATCAACCAGGTCTGGCGCTGGCGCTGGTACCGACATCGGCGATCCCGCTGCGACTCGTATCAGCGATAGGAGAAGGACTCCTTGTGAACGCGGTGGAGCCGGTCCAGCAACAGGCTACTTCAGCGCCATATTCAGCGCCATTACTGCGATGGTGAGTGCTACTACCGGCGATGCTTTGGCGCTGGCGCCGGTACAATCACTTCTAGAGGGTCCGCCACTAGTTGATGCGAAGCGGTATATCGTGCCAGACAGGCGTTGGCGTGAAGCAGGAAGCAATTGTGCGTCCTGACACTGGTGGTACGAAGCCTGCAGGTGCGGATAACACGCATTCGAAGGGTAAGGAAACACCAGCTATGGACCCTTTCATCGTCATCACCTTTGGCAAAAAGGTGTTCAGGCCATGTGTGATCCGGCGCTCACGCAATCCTGTCTGGGACGAGAAATTGCTCTTCCATGTGCGCAGGTACGAGACGTCGTTCAAGGTGCAGCTGTCTGTGCTCGACTGGGACAACCTTTCGTCGAACGCCCATTTTGGGAACATCTATTTTGATGTGAATGAGCAGGTGCGGCACGCGCCGCAGCCAGATAAGGACGCGGGGCTGTATCCGGTTGGGGCGAGGAGTATGAGAAGGGGGCAGAGAGGATGCGGGAGTATAGTCTACCGCTAACCACGGTAAAGGGAGATGAAGTAGGAGGAGAGGCATAATCCCGTTATACGCTTCAGGTGTGCCTTCTTCCTTCTTCCTGTGAACTCAAACGGATATATATGCTAACGTCACCGCAATGCAACGCAAAGCGAAATACTAGCCGTACGACGCGCTCCGCCAGCGCTTCTGGCGACAGTACTTCACCCAGTATGGCACGGGTAACACGTGCGCGCTATCCTACCTCGAGTTGCGCGCGATGCTCGACTCGCTCGGGTCCATGCTCGCCTAGGTAACCGTGTCCTCGTTCTTCACGCGCTATGGAAAGCGCCCGCATGCGGACGAGATCAGCATCGAGTACGCGGTCATGTATTTAGAGGAGAAGCTTGGGGACCTCGTGAGCGAGAAAAAGAAGCGCGTTGGCGGAAATGGGGACGCGGGGAATGAAGGGGATGGAGAGCTTGACCCGAACCTCGTCGAACGCGTCATAAACATCAAGAACAGCCCCTGTGCCACTGCCCGCGGCTCAACTCGAAGGCAGAGATGGACATCGTCACGCACCTTGCCATGTGCGCGTCGGGGGACTGGAAAAGATGGGTAGGATTATGCTGGGCAATTTTGCCACGGCGAGGCTGGAGCAGAGGAAGCTGTATATGAAGGTACTTGAGAGGGTGGGATAACCGGATTGGGATGGTGAGTTTTTTTGTTTGTTTTATTTTTTGTGGTTTTTGGAGGAGGGGAGAGAAGAGGAGCGAAGCAAGATCAGGACCATCCATTTGTTCTGTCTGCCCCCCTTGTTTTTTTTTTTTATGTTCGTTCATGCGATAGCGCGAGAGGTGATGAGAGAAGAGAAGCTCCGTTGAGCCGACGAGCTATCCGTGGATTAGTTCGTTCTGTGTGGTTCCTTCCATCTGAAGGATTTATTTGACCACTGTTTCCGCCCAGTCCTTTCTTTTTCTTTATGATTTTTTCGTCTTTTTGCCTTTGTCTTTTTTGTTATCCCTTCTTCGCTTTCGTCTGTCTTTGCGCCTATTTTTGTTCACTTCGCGGTGGTAGAACATGGACAGGGTGGTTCGGATCTTCTTTGGCGATCTTTGCTTGTCCTTCCTTCCTCCGTTTTTAGCCTTCTTCTGGCACTGGACGCGTCCTGATGCCTGTATCTTTTTCTTCAAACAGAGCTCGGCGAACGTTATTATCCAGAACCGCATGACGGGCTAGCTGGAGGAGGAGAAAATGCAGGCGTATGTCCGGCTTGGGATCAAGTTATTGGGCGCCTCGAGCGGTATGGAGGGTGGGAAAGGTGTGTTTCCTTCCTTCGATCTTGTTTTTTACTTCATGAACTGGCGCTGACGTGGCATGGCGGCATTCATAGCTCGGAGGCTGCTCGAGTCGTAGTCGATTAAGCATGACATCAAGTACGATGATCCCAAGAGCGTGAAGGAGATTCCGGCATTTATTGAGTTCCATGGGTTGAAAATGGATGAGATACTCGATCCGCTCGATTCGTTCAGTGCGTATCCTCTATTTCTCCTTACATTACTCCCTTAGTTGACGCGGATGTTTACTAGAAACATTCAACTAGTTCTTCTATGCAACATCACCAGCACCAACAACAACAGTATGGACATCACCAGAATCTGTCATCGCCTGCGCCCAACGCCGTGAAGCAGCAGCAGTTGCATAATTTATCGCTTGTGGTGCTGACGTCATTGCTGCAAGATGCAAAATTGCAGCTGAGGTTGACTAAGCCGGAAGTATGGTCGGGTTGAGAAAGTCGAAGTGGTACGTGCACTCTATTCACCGCCTTCCATTCCTCTCATCTCCAAGTATATACTATACCTTCCTGGTTTGATCTTACATTAACGTCGCATTCCCACCACAAACGCACCTGACTAATTGTGATCCACATATGCACACAGGACTCGCCTATTAATTTACGGCCTCCTCGATGTTCATGGACACCAATGCGCTCATCCACCATACTGGTGCAGAGTCTCGTCGTGTCCGTATCTGACCTTGCATAGGGATCCAGCAGTAAGAAGACGCAATGCTAAGAAGGGCGATGACGTATCCGACATTTACGATACACTTGGGTTAATGCTACGTGGACTTTATTTTTGTATCCTCCACTATTCATCTAATCATCTCGTCTACACGTCGACCCCTCCCGCACCCGCAGCTACATCTCGTTTAAAATGGGTCAAATACTAACATGGAGGAAGTCTTCTCTCGTGTACTGACACCGTCCTTGCACCCCCATAGTCCTACCGCGCACCAACCTCCGCTCGTTCTCGCGCTTCATGCAGAGTGTCCCATTTACTGGTTGATAACATGACCATTGAGAAGGGTGTAGGCGTACTTTCAGAACATACTTGTGAAGTTCTGCATTTGTCTATTTACAACCATCCAAGCATAAAGCAATAGGAAGTCGTTGATCTTCTCTGCGACATTTTTGCCATATATTATGTTTATTCATCCCTGCAACTAGAAAGTAACTACAAAAGGACCGTAAAACAAGGTGATGATCTCGCCTGGGTTGTTAGTACAGCGGTCTATAAATGGTTTCCGAATAGTTTGAATTAGCCATGATAGTTGGGCCGATATATCAGGGTGATGTGGGAGGTATAGGGGATGTTAGGATTGCTATATCTGATCGTGGGAGAGGCTGAAGTGATACTGTAGCTAATATGGATGAACTTCAACAAATCATCAAGCTTCGACATAGCAACGAGACATCTGATCTCAAAATAGTCCTCTCACATAGTTTTCATGCATACTCAAGGCCTCCTCCACACCTGACTCGGATTACCCATATTTTCCTTGTCACAAAAGTGAAATATTCTGCCTACTCGTCGTCCCTCAACCACCTGTTGATCCATCTACGTCGTCCTCATAGTTCCATTGCATGATGACAGCCTTTCTTTCCCTCGTCCCATTCTGAAACACCAAGCCCATACTTCAACTTTTACCTCCGCAGTACTGTGGTCTCATTTATATGTTCGCAAACAACAGCTGACAGTTGCTATCAGAGCATCTATATACGTAAGATACATGTACGCGCCAATGGATCTTCCAAACGAAGTGGTCTGGCTTACCTCAGAGCTTCGATCTCAGGTTAGTATATCTCTACATGAGATAATCTTGAAATTCTATTCTGAGTACCGTTCTATTTACTCTGTAAGTACATTGGGCTCAACTCAGTCTTGGTTTCAGTGTCGCGTGTGTAGGGAAAGATGCACAGGCGGATCAGCGATCAATTCGGGCCTGCCTAATTGTAAATCGGTTACCTTATCTGTGCTCCCCCGGACCGACTAAATGCAGAATGGCAGATGGCGGCTGAAGAGCCCGAATACATCATGATGCAGGTTGTAAAGATTGATCATCGCAATACACAGTGATGAGCTTGAACATACTCCAGGTACGACGAATAAATAGAAGTATTTTGGGACATGACTGTAACTTGTATTCTGAGTCAGTTGCTCGTTCAAGGCAACATGCCGTCCAACGGTTTCAATAAAGACAACAGTGTATGCCCGGTGAGGGAACTGAGGAGGTTGACTGATGGTAGTGCCAGGATAATTCGTTGCAGCATCTATGTCAACTCATTAGAAAAAATAGTAAAATAATTAGCATAGGATAAGAATACTATAGTAAACCGATATATAAAGGAAAGTATACGGTGGATGAACATCTTCAATTCTAAAGCATCTTCCAATGTCTACCCCCGACATTCCACTCCCAATCGATGTCGAAGAGAATGAAATTAGCGGCAACCTCAATGGCTCAATGCTTTTGAATTTTCTTATGGGTGAATCTCCACATCTGTGAACAATAACACCACAAGCTTACATGTGCTAGGGGTATATACCATGGTATATGGAGGAACAATGTACATTTACCGTGGGTTCTTCCATTAACTTGAAAATAAAATTGTCAATAATATGGCCTACAGTATCTAACAAGCCTGAAAACGTGACCCGTCGCATCGTTCTATCAGCGATTTCAGTGCTGTATTCGCTTTGCTTACTGAACTTTATCGTGGAATGGTACTACCTTGATTGGGTAGTTGTGATAAATGGAGACACGCGGGAATCAATCTTTTGGGGAACAACGGACGGCCTTCAATGGACCTGGTTACTCTCTGCTATTCTACAGAATTCCTTGTTCATTGTTTCCGATGGGCTACTGGTCGGTCAATATTGTTGGTTATTGCATAGTCGTCATTGACGTTTTGTCAGATTTGGAGATGCTACCACGTCTGGGGACAATCATTCAGGGCGATTTTGGCTCCATTGATACTTTTATTCGCAGAATCCGGTGAGCGCCATCGATCAAAGTCTCTCATGAACATCTCCAGTAATGACATGTCTTTAAAGGTCTCTTTGTTGTGACAACAGTTTTGGATATCAAATTCAGTCAGATAGCCAGTGACGCAAATGCCAATCTGCTCAATAACATCTCAAGTGCCCTAACATTTGTGTCACTGGGCGCCACTGTGATTACGTCATTTTTATTGGTTACAGAATATATTCCACCTCTCGTTTAAATCATTCGCCATCCAAAAGATTATTCAACCGCATTGTGGTGGTGATCATCGAGTCAGCCGCAGCTTACTCGCTTATACTGCTCTTGTATGCCATTATCTTTGCTATTCCATCAGTCGGTGTGTTTGGGTCTCCCTTGAGTGAAGCTGATTATTACATGGAAGCAATTGTCACTGTTGCCGCAGTGCGTAGCTTCTAATGCTGATCTGTGTATCCTGTGTCCCTAACCTAAAAGCAGGGAATGGCACCAACAATTCTGGTTGCCAGAATGGCTACAAACCACAACCACACAGTTACATCCTCCGCAATAACACATATATCTGGCTTGCAATTCGGACCACAGCAAGGAAGTGGAAGCGGCCATAGTGAAAACACCACTGGAGGAGACATTAACGCCTCGGTTCATGCAAATGATGCGAATCCGAGCCCGATGATCGAACTGAAGAAGGAGACCAGCGCAGATGCCTCATTTGAGGGCAATCGAGTCTAAAGCTTGCATTTTCTGAATGCAATAGCAAGTAATGACGAATCCGTCCGACATAATATTTTTCTTTAAACTTGTATTATCATTCTACGGTTGGTACACACGCAGATAATCAAGTCTACATCCGACCACAACAGTGGATCTGTTGGTTATATAACATCTTCGTTCTTATTTTTACATTTCTAATTTGTCTCAGTTTTTCCTTTCTCGTTTTCTCTACTGTAGTTGATCCGTTTTTACCATTATATACAGTCATGGACTTTTTT
Organism: Psilocybe azurescens; assembly: GCA_023853785.1. NCBI lineage: Eukaryota > Fungi > Basidiomycota > Agaricomycetes > Agaricales > Agrocybaceae > Psilocybe > Psilocybe azurescens. Next base: position 112,862 of record JAJIRX010000158.1, on the reverse strand, counting down.
TACAAGTAATTATATCATCCTTCCGGTTAAACAAGGACAGAGAAAGGATCAACGTACCCAGAATCACATTAGAAGCCTACCTACACAGAATACATTCTATATCCTCCAGATTCCCGATTTCGGAGTTGTGAACTGTATAAACAACTATGAGTGTAGTTATAAACCCTCCCCTTCCATTCCCAACAGAGATAAATCGACAGAATGAGAATTGTTACCGTTAGCAAGTGAGTCCTATGTTAGACACCCTTCTTCACAGAACTGAATATATCTCTACCGCTGGGATTTATTGGCACATTGGATCGGTACATAAGAGCAGTCTAAACTTCTTCGAGAACTGGTCATCATTCGTCCAGTGGCTTCTCTGGGTCGGTCCAGTCCATCACACGTACATCCACTCTATCCGCCACACTCTCCCCCAATAGAACCTCTCTTGTTCACCCCTTTCAAATTCAACCCCTTCCCCTTCTCCAGCACCAGTCCCACTAACCGTATGAGCTCCTACCTCATCCCAAACGCACACGTACATGCACTCGTACATGTACACACCCCTCCAATGTGCAGCCCGTCCGCCACATGTTTCTGCGATGGCTCACGATGTGGTCGAGGAAGAGTGAGTCAACAGAGTACAACGAGAAGGAGAAAGGGTAAACTTACATCGGCCTTCGACTCGTCGTAGATGACGAGACACCCCCGGTCCTGGTCCAACACGCCATTATCGAGGATCATCTTTGACAGTTTGCCATCCAAAAAAAAAAAAGTCAGCGCTGGTATCCCATCAAACCAACGCAACGCAAGCCATAAAAACGCACTTAGTCTCCACCGCCTGCCGCTCCTGCCTGACTTGCTCCACGACATACGCGACCTCGACGACCGAATAGGGCTTGACGATCTTCTTCAGGTTGCCCTCGAACAGCGTGTCGTATAACGCAGCGAGGTGCGTGCGTATCGTTGGGTCGGATTGCAGTTCTGTAACATTGGTAGCGATGGTTATATGGAGGGAGGGAGGAGCGTCAGCGTCAGCGAGATTGAGATTGAGATGTCGGAAAGAGAGAACAAGAACAAAAGATGAGAAAGAAAATAAATAAAGGAGCCACATCAGTAAATAAATGGAGTTTAAGGATGGGAATGGGATGGAGGGTGCACTGGCGAACGCTTAGTGGAATGGGAGGTGTCGGCTCCTTTCTCTTCAAACCCAACAGAATATCTCGACGACCGACGACGCTCCACCAACCAATCGTATCAAAGAAGTCCCAAAATCCCAAATAGTGATAATAAAAGCCGCAACTCACCAACCTGATACTCCCTCAACACCCCTGAAAAGCGTGCAAATCCCGCTTCTGGTGCGCACTCGCGACGGCTCGCATACTCTCTACGTCGTGCGAGGACGCGTACCGCAGAGAGAGCTTGATTGTGAGCAGAGCGTTCACGTCTTCGGGCTGTCGGCGGTGCGATGGCAGCGGTGATCCAGAATTGATGAGGAGGAGGCGGTGGAGGTAACGAGAAACAGTATTGGCTTTGGGCGGGAGAGAAAAATGGAAAGGCGGAAATGAATAGAACGTCAGTTGCGATACAATGAATATGCATATAAAGAAAAAGAGAAAGGGAAAAAGACGGACGACGGAAAGGCCAACACCGCGCCGAAACCAAAACCCCAAGCATGAACGAAAAAATAAGACCAACACCCACCAAATTAAACATAACTTTGCACAACAGCATATACTTCGCCTCCAGCGCTTTCCCTCCCCCTTTCCCTCCCTCGTTACCACTCCCTCCATCGCTCTCGCCGAGCACCGACAGGTTCTCAAACGCCTCCAAGAAATACGAGTACGCGGTGCTATAAGTCCTTCTCCTCCGCGTGCAGGATGCCGGACTGCAGGTCGAGCTGGGCTTGGAGGGCGGGCGGGCAGTAGATTGGGGTGGCGGCTGTGCAAGAGGATGTGAGGGATGCCTGGGTGCGGGTGGGTGAGGATTAGCGTGAGTGGTGTGGGGCGACGAGAAGGGACGGAAGGAACAGGGGAAGGGGGAAGAGAAAACGTACCTTGGGCCTTGGGCATGTTGCCCAGCCCGCGACACACCTTTCTCTCGAGGAGGTGCACCTCGGTGAGGATCATCTTGTCGTCGAGCCGCTTGAGTCCCGTAAGCAGGGTGTCGATGAGAGCGAGTGCGGGCTGGTACTAGCGGGACTCGAGTTGTCTCTATGTACAATAAATGATAACGAAAGCTTAGAACACGAAACACTGGAAGTATGATAGAGATGAGAGAGCACACGCACAGCCCAACAAGCCGTGTCTCGAGACTGTGCTTCAGAAAGATCCGCTTCTCCTGCTTGGCCCAGGCCTTGTTGTCCGTCAGCGCTTTCATCTGCACATTCTGGGAGTCGGGGATGGCGGCGAAGTAGTCCAGCAGCGTGCGGACTGGGTAAGGTCAGATCGATTGAATCGAGGGAGGACGGAGGACGGGCATAATGAGTTTCGCGGTCTTTGGCAGTAGACGATATGAACGCCCGCGAGCGGTTGATGACCTCCGCCAGGCCCTTCGCGTACCTGTGTACATACGTCAGTCAGCTCCATCCATGCAATGTATATGCAGCGCCGAAGCGTACTTTTGATTACGATAGAGCTCGCTGAGCTTGATGAGCGCCGTGTCCTGGTCCCATAACCCCTCCCCACTCTGGCTGGTTGAAATCGCTAGAAAGGAATTAGGACGATCAATCCATGACGGCGTCAGAGCGTCGGTTCAGCACGTGATGAAAGGCCTAGACTGTTGTGTCATCAACAAGTGACCAATTCGCACCTTCCAAAATCCAGCAACTTTCCAGTTCCCTGCCGGTTTTTTGTGTTCTGTCGTTTCTCTCTCTGTCTCTCTTTTCCTTTTTATTTATTTATTTTTTATCGAGACGTTCCTGTGCTCGGAATAGCCGGACGTGGCGTGTCCTGTGTCCTGTGTCCCGTGTCGTCCCTAGCCATTTTAATGAACATTTACCCACTTTGCATGTACGACTTGATCATACAAAAGTACATGGCGAACCTGTTTAATCTCTAGGCAGAGAAACAACACGTATAGAACCTGGACATGAATTGGAGATGCATGATATCTCGCGCAAGAGCTGAGCGGTGCTCGGGAGGGTAGAATTGAGAGATGGAGGCACGGATGTCAGATAGGCCTTCTGGTGGCGGGAATTCATATGTTGACTTCACTTGTTCTGTTTTTGCTTCTACTGATACCTCCACGCCAGCAGTATAATCCATATCCCTCTCCTCTTATCCCTCTCCTCAATACAATTGAACCCAGAAGCCGAGCCAGAAACCCAGCTCCAACAAATGCATCTCTCAGGTCGTCTGGAATTGCCCCCAGACGACTCACTTTGTAATGCTTTTTCTTGAACCAGTATCTATATTACTTACAGTAGCTCAAAAACTGTCCCAATGTTTGGCACTTTCTCACTAATTGTTTAATAACTTGGGAAATAAATTATATAAAAGTCTGAAAATATTATATATTATAGTTTAACATGTGACTAACATATTTCTCACCAAGGTCACATGATTTCAACAAAAACTGATTAAGTAATGGAATTTACAAAATAATAAAACATTGGGACAGTTTTTGACTCTCTATCTAGTACTTAGTATGGCCTCCCTTTGCCTTGATAACAGCTTCCATTCTTCTTGGCATGCTTTCTATAAGCCTTTGGCATGTTTCTGAAGGTATTTCAGTCCATTCCTTTGCCAATCTCTCCCACAATTCAAATGCTCCTTTGGGTGGTGTCTCATAGGTGTTCATTTGCCTTTTGAGGTAAACCCAAAGGTGTTCAATGGGGTTGAGATCAGGGGATTGGGGTGGCCACTCCATAACTTCAACATCATTGGCCAAAAACCATTCTTGAGCTTTTTGGAGGTGTGTTTGGGGTCATTATCCTGCTGAAAAATCCTTTTCCCCTCTGCCATCTCTAAGTTGTCAAAGCTTTCATCCATCCCATGCTCCAAAATTTCACAGTATTGGTCTGCATTCATCTTCCCCTCAACCTCAGTGAGTGTTCCAACACCATTCCACCCCATACAACCCCATACCATGAGATTGTTGCCCCATCCATGCTTGACAGTTGGTGATGTTGTTCTATCTGAGATTGCTTCACCCTTGGGTTTCCATGTATAGACCCTTCCATCTGAGCCAATCCTGTTGATTTTTGTTTCATCTGACCAGAGTACTCTTTCCAATCCTCCACAGTCCAGCCAACATGATTCTGGGCAAATTTTAGACGTTTTTGACGGTGGATAGCCTTGAGGAGGGGCCGTTTTGATTTAACAACAGAGTGGAAGTTGTTTTCTTTGAGGGCATTTCTGACTGTTTGGGCACAAACAGGAGAGGGAATAGCATCATTGATAAAGTGTGTTGCCTGGACAGCATTGTCCAGCTTTCCTGTTTTGATTTGACAAAAAGGACCTGTTTATCCTTGAGAGTAAGCTTGGAGGGACGTCCACCTTTGTTGTTTTGAGGGTTTTCTTTGTTGGCATCCACTTCCCTCTTGATTCTTCCAACAGTAGACTTTCCCAAACCAGTTTTAGACTCTATTTGACAAAGAGAATAGCCCTCTTCAAGAAGATTGAGGACAGAATTGTACTGAGAAGGTGTTGCAGGCTTCATGATGTGGTGGTTAAAGAGAAAGATGGTTGAACTTGAATTCAACATTGCAAATGTGTACAAATAGTGTCACATGACCTTGTTTAATTTTCTCACAATTTATACAAAGCAATTTGGCTTTCTACAAGCATGTAAAGCTATTATTTTATAGAGTCAAAAACTGTCCCAATGTTTTATTATTTTGTAAATTCCATTACTTAATCAGTTTTTGTTAAAATCATGTGACCTTGGTGGGAAATATGTTAGTCACATGTTAAACTATAACATATAATATTTGCAGACTTTTACATAATTTATTTCACAAGTTATTAAACAATTAGTGAGAAAGTGCCAAACATTGGGACAGTTTTTTGAGCTACTGTACGAATTCATAATTAGTAGAGCTTCCCAGGCTTATATCAGGCGATACCTCGTAGAGAAAAGACAAAAAAAATGTCAAAGGGCGCTTCTAGGGCTCTCTGTGGGTAGCAAAAGGCAGAATCAAACGGCAGATACTTATAATGTATCGCTAAACAATAAGAGTATGTAAATGCAGTGAGAAACGAGGCTGCGATTTGAATAGCTAGTTCCGACGAGGTATATAAGGGCTGATCTAACAGTTGGAACAAGAATTCAGGGATAATGCAGAAGCTTGTCGGCAAGGGTGTACTAAAGAGCGAATATTCAGAACATACATTCACAAGTAAGCTCTGCTCCGCACCATAGCCACTCACTCAGTGAATATTGGATACTGGATAGCTCTAAATTGGCCTTTAGAATGAATAAAAAATTGTACATAACAAGCGGATGGCTGATGAGCAGATTGAAAAGGTGGTCTTCCAGCGCCCACGCATAAGATCCACGGGTATGGCAGCTGGTACGGCTTTGTCCTATCCACACCCCTGTACTAACTTCTGCTTGCACGAGTTTATCCTGCAGAACGAGATTAGGGAGTTTATGTGTTGAGAGCTGGGATAAACAAAGGGCTGTGTGTGGGCAAAGGAGGAACTTAGGCAGGAGGGCTAACAGAAAGTGCATGGTGTTACAGAGCACCCATCGTCATCCTGTAGGCCTTCGATGACAAATTTAGGATGAAATTGAGCAGAATGATGGCATACATGGCTAAGTTAGGTGTTGAAGATGGGTCCAAGCCTTCCTTGATATGCTGCCCTGCGCCTAACGGTGAAGGGCGGAGACTGCTCGAGGGATTTGGCGAAAGTTGGGATTGAAGGGTGAACGTAAGGGAGGGAGAAAATGAATAACAGAGGTGGTTCATGTAGGGCATTGATCTGGGCGAGCACTTCTCAGGTCGTATTGTTCGTGTTTAGCGAAATGGAAGAAGGACTTGTCCGTCCGGTTGGATCTGTGCGCTATGAGTGTACGTGCATTAGACCTCGGCCTTGACCTCGACTGTCACCATTTCCTCCGTATGTTACAGGCTCATGCATGAGCATGAAGAACTACTATCTGAACATAATGAGAGCCCAGCTAACACACCATCGCACTCGGTACGAGCGCTCAAATGGTGATATTGCAGGTGCAGAGAGTTGACATGTTCTGTGGACATGTGTCACGGATGCAAATGCATATGTTTACTTTCCTGTCCACCGTTTCTGTTCAGTCACAGAGCCTTGGCAGAGACTTAGATATGTCCTTAATATCGTGTTGTTACTGTAATTTTAACGGGAAGAACTCATCATGATTCTAATCCTCACCCAGAGAAATGAATCGCAGTGTGGGACATACCCTCTATAAATACACTCCATTCACTCTCTCGTTCTCAATGAGACTAATTGAACCAGTGCACAGACGCAGGCCGTACAGTACGTATTATGATTGCCATATCAAAGCAGTAAGTAAACTTAGAGACAGTAAAATACATGAGCGAAGTGAGTAAAATAAACGAAATTCTATCTGTGAGTACGCAGTGGCAATTGAGTAAGTATCACCGGCACCGGCAGCGCACATTTCCTTTTAAATACCATACATCCCCACTACCCCATTCACAGGCCTCAGCGCCGCATAATCATTATGATTATGCTCCCACGCATATGGCAAAGACGGTGTCAGCGCCAGGATAAGCGGCGTAGAGCGGGCTGTGGGGAATGCATAGACAGAGACTCGAGAGGAGAAATGTGCTATGTGGAGGGGATGCAAGATGTATACGTGGTTTGGGTGGAGGAGAGGACAGGAGTTTTAAGAATGGGGAAGGCGCGTGGAGAGCACAGGGATACGCACCATGTTCGAGGTTCTATTGAAATCCCGTTCACCTGTACTCCATTCCCACCCTCATCAACCTCTTTGATATCACCCGTCTCCCCAGACAGACCCTCGCACCCACACCTCCAATACCTTCAGCACCCCCGTCGCACCAACGTCTGTCAAGGCACCAACACCGACATCCCATGTAGGCAAATCCGTATAGCTCTCAACCCGACTATTCGGAAATTAGTTGTTGGATGTTGTGATGCACCTCCTTGACAGGAATGGGGGTCTCCTGCTTCCGTTGTTTCCTGTTCCTGTGCCATTCTGGTGTCCTTATCCTGGTGCGTGTTTTGTTTGTGGATCCGGGCCGTCATCGTCAATAAAGAGGTAGTACCTGACGTCAGGGACTCCAGGAATTGGCCCGCCACCTTCTTTTATGCCGAAAAATGCGAATGCACAAGCATCGAGCTCGACGTTAAATCATGCTCGCTGTTCTCTGCCTATCACCCTGCCTTACCCTCCCTATCTCCCATTCCAGTCGTCATCGGCGGCGGTGGCGAAGTCCACGAGGAGCCGCATGTGCTCCTCTCCCCCTATCGGGGTCGGTCAACGGCGTAATTGCGGGTAAGATGATTGGTGGTGCGAGGATTGTGCCCGCTCACGAGAAGAGGCTTACGCCATAGCTGTACCTGACCTGTAAAAGGTGTTAGCGGGATGTCTGCGTGTGTGTATTTAAGGGTTGGCATGGATGAAGATGAAGATGTATAGGGATATGCACGGGAAGAGGGATGGGGTGAAGACGAGAGGGTAGAGCATAATAGAAAGGAATAAAACAAAAAAGCCACCAACGAGGCTCTGCATGAGCGCAGCGGGGAGCAAATTGGAGTTCATGAACATCATAGCGGCATTGATGAAGCTCCTGTATACGTGCGGGTGTATGTAAGTTGTGATTGCCCAATGATTGAGTGCGGCGGAGTGAGAAAATGCGGGAATTTACAGTGGGATAAGATAGGATGGAAAGTATGTAGCGTACTTACGTATGCGAGAGCGATGAAAGGAGGGAAAAGGCGGGATCGAAGGCAAAAGGAAACGGGAATGGGAATTGGCAAAGAATGACGAATACGAGGAGAAGGGAAAAATGGGATGCACGTACCGCTGCGACTTCCTCAACCTGAATGTCCAGCCCAGAACCCATCCTGTGACCATCAAGGTGCCAGTGATGGTGATGAACCATATCAGTATCACCCAAAGCTCCTTCAGTTTCTCTATCAAGCCATCATCAGTCTCATCATGAACTGTGTGGCACATGAAGACGGAAAGCCAGTGTACCAAGATCAAGTAAAAGGCGACTTGGGAAAAGAGTAGTGCGGATGTGAAGAGCAGCACATTGAGTCGTTGGTTTGCCATAATTACAGTATCGATCACGGTATGAATGATATACAAAGTACTGCCCCTTGGAGTGAACTAGAAATGGTCGGAGAAAGGGGTGTGTATACCTTTTAAGTCTTCTTATCCAGAACACCCTGTGTCGCGATGATGTACCCAGCAGCGCATAGGATGAAGACCTCGATGATGGACTGTATAAAAGGATGGGCGATAGGGGTTCAGAATATGTGGACGTCTGAAACGACAGATAACAGAGCACGCCGTAGAACACAGTAAAAGAAACAGAAGAGAAGAGAGACGTACATTGAATATCCCAACCTAGCGGATGCCGGATCCTGCACGTGGCGGGAAGTATATCACGCGTCGGACGACATGGATGGTTGGATATTGCGGGGAGGTCTACACGTGATCAATGGTCTAGACTATTGTGCCACTGAGCGAATGTTTTCCATTCGCTCGTTATCTTCCCTTCAAATTCTGAAAAGCTCTCCTTTTTATTTGAGAATCCTCTTGAATTGTAAATGACAGGCCGAATATCTACTTACACTTCTACTCAAGCTGCTTAGGACATTGAGAAGAAAAGTTTGCCTGCCTGTTGTTTCCCCCGTCATGGAGAACAGCAACACATAAGATCATCAATCAGGATGCGATACGGAGATGGCTAATGGCGCATGCAAAGGCTCTACCCGTGAGAGTGGGAGTGAGCGTGGGAACCATGGATATTGTTGGACGTTACTCTGATTTCAGTGCAGTGATCCCTTGCGCTGATTCATTAGTTCAATTGTTTTTACTACTGATTCCTCTATGACATCAGTAGCATATATGTCCGCATCCTCGCTCTGGCCTTCAATGGAATCAGACCTAAATTTCACATCAGAATTCCACGTTCTAACAAATGCATATTATGAAGGTGTTTCTCGAAAAACCTTCTTGGACGTTGCACTGGCTGTGACCTTTTGAACAGGACCCTGAATAGATGAAGAGGAGATAACTGTAGATTTGGATTGGTAAAGAGGTACGAATTTTGATTCCTCATTGTAGTTCTCAATATAAAGCAGATCCCAAACCAGGTTGTCTCAGTTACTCGCGATACCCCTAGCATTTGGGCGCAGAAGCGCCCTCAGTCCCCCTCTTCCATCTTATGTGATCTCCCTCCCTTACTGCCTACTATCTCTGCTTCTATTATCACTGCCTTTGTCCATTTATTCCAACCCATACATGGTTATGGCGTGATGAACTACTGGGTCGATTGTGCATGGGCACCAGCCTACCTCTCCATCCACTCAGAGCGGCCAGCTTGTCATATAGTGTGCATAATTTGACGGAAAGTCTATCCGAGCGTATGCGTTCGCTCAGCTACCTGACTCCATCATTTCACATAAGCTGAAGCATCAAATACAACAACAAGAATCGTTCACCCCTGGTAGCGTGATTCGCTCCTCCGGACTTGCTCGGACAACACGGGCGTTCTTACAGCGCTCCCGCCGCTTGAACTCGTTAGAATTGTTGGACTGAAGGTAGTAAGCACAAGACAGATGATTTTAGATATGTGAACTTGCTGCCCTGCGTGCGTCTCAACCGTGTGCCATTGCAGAAAACTCTGGAGGACGAGTTGCGCACTGGGAAGAGTGTATATGAGTATGAGTGCATTTTGGATGCGGTAGAGGCTCATATGAACAGTAGAACTGCTGTTGGGTTGGAAGAGGGTTTGAATTTGACGGGGTGTGGATGAGAGAGGTTCTATAAAGAAGTGAGTGAGAATCAGCCAGCAAGTGTATGGGGAGAGTGGGCGTGAGACGGAGAGGGCATGAGACGTCAATGGCGCGTGAGAGAGCTTGAGAACATGGATGAACCAGAGGTTGGCGGGGTGTTGTTGACCTATTACGTCTGAGTGCAGTTCGCAGGATTGATGGGTTGGTACACGATAGGGACATTCGGAAGCATCCGAGCTCGCATTTAAATGTGATGTATATAAAAGCAAGGCCCAATAACTGGACGCTTGACGGTCAGATATCGAAGAAATTTATATTGCTCTAACCTGCCGATGCATCATGTGAATGAATCCTAAAGCAGGAGATGTATTCAATCCATTGAAGCTGGCGTCTAATATAAGGACTCGCGTGCCGATGGTGAGGATCCTCTTTCTTTCGATTTCTTTCTGTTAAAAATGGAAGGGCAATATAAATATTTGATAACTATATTCTCAGTTGCTTACGCAGTTCACAGCTGAGGAATCGGAAGGATGTAGAATCGTTTCTGTAAGGACAGCAGGCATCTAATAGGAATACGGATACGTTGATTGTTCCTCTGTTGCTGTTGAAGAAGAAGGATAATGGGATTATTTCTAAAAATCTCCATGAGTGTTTACACTAGGAGCCACAGTTCACCTACAGTAGAAAAAACGAAAACAGTAAATAATTGACCAATCAGGAATGTAAAAATGAGAACAAAGATGTTAAATAATTTGCAGATCAATGGTTTCTTCGACGTGCACCAATCGTAGAACGGTTAAGATAAATATAAGCAAAGGGCACGGAAGAGTTTGATGTTAACCTGCAATGCGTTAGACTTGATTGTCTCCTGATAGGGCATCCACGCTTGACTTCCTCTTCAGTTCAATTATTGGGGTCGGCTCCGCATCATCTGTATGAGCCGATACATTAAAGTCTCCTGCAGGGGTGTTTCCACTATGACAACTGCTATTGCCTTGCTGTGAGCCAAACTGCAAGACGGATACGTGAGTAATTGTGGCCGGTGCATTGTTGGGGTTTGAAAGAGCAATTCGGGCCACCAGAACTGTTGGCGCCAAGCCCTAATTCTAGGTAAGAGACGCAGGGTGGTAAAACGAGCATTAAAATACACGCACTGCGACAACAGTGACAATTGGATCAAGGTAATAGTCAGCTTCATCCAAGGTAGATTCCACCCTATTGAATGACGGAATAACAAAGATAATAGAACTGAGGAGGAGTACAAATGAGTAAGCTGTGGCTGACTCGATGATCATCACCACAATACGCTTGAATAATCTGTTGGATGATGAAATATGTAATCGAGAAGTAGAATGTATTCTGTAACCAATAAGAAATGTTGTAATCATAGTGGTGCCCAGCGACACAAATGTCAAAGCACTTGTGATATTGTTGGATAAATTAGCATTTGCGTCACTGGTTGCTTGACTAAATTTTATATTTAATACCATTGTCGCAACAAAGAGACCTGTGATAACATGTCATTATTGGAATTTTTATGCTGAACTTTCATGTGTGGAGCTCACCAAATTCCGTGACTAAAAGTATCAATGGAGCCGAAATCGCCCAGAACGATTGTCCCCAGACGTGGTAACATCTCCATATCTGTCAAGATGTTAATGAGAATTAAGTAATAATCAACAATTCTAACCAACCAATAATCCATCAGAAACAATGAACAAGGAATTCTCCGCAAAGCCACTGAGTATCCAGGCCCATGGAAGGCCGTCCTCTGTGGCCAGAAAGATCGATTCTCGTGTGTCTCCGTTCATCACAATTGCCCAATCAAGGTAGTACCATTCTACTATGAAGTACAGGAAGCAAAGCAAATACAGCACAGAAATGGCTGAAAGAGCGACATAACGATTTGAATTTACAAGCTTCTTGGTTACTGTAGGACACATCATTGATAATTTTGTTTTCAAGTTAGTGGAAAAACCCACGGCAAAGGTACATCGTTCCTATGTATACCATAGTATATATTCCTGATGTATGTAAGTATGTGGTGCTGTCATTCATAAAAGTGGAGATTTACCCATGAGAAAATTCAAAAGCATTGAGCTATTGAGATTGGCGCCAATTTCATCGTCTTTGATGTTAACCGGGATTGGAATATCAGGGGTAGACATCGGGAGATGCTTTAAAGTTTGGGATCTTAACCCACTGAATGTCTTCTTATATATCCCAGCTGACTGTAATATTCTTATCTTATAATGAAGTCTCTTGAACAGTCACCAAGGACGCTCCAAGGAATCATCCTGGAAACACCATGATTCTGTCATTGGACATAGAGTGCTGGATTCTCTGATATAATTGGGAGGACCCGCGTTGGACAAGCAATTGATTTGATATCTTAGCTTACAGTCTTAATCAATGACAAGTCCATTTATAGTCCATTATGCCTTCAGCATCTCCGAGATTAGCACTGCATACACTAGTACTTTGACAGTTAGCCCTTATCACCTCTCATGATGTTCTCGAAATACACTATTCGCCACTTTGTCTGTCTGCCGCGCGCAAAAACGGCAGTTGTGTATGATCCTGACATGCATATTCGGCGGCGTGAGCTGGGAGGTATGAGAGACGAACTAAACCATCCGGTTGTCCCTTCAATTTGTTTCAGGTTTATTTCACACTGCCGGATATGATATCAGCGGCCAGTCAGTTCAAAGGTTCGATGTAATACAAGCTTAAAGTAGAAGTCAAGAGAGGGCACATTTGAAGTTGCGCCAGACTCAGAACGAGGAAAAAAAGCCCCTACGGCGTACGTCGATTATTTTTACCTCCTCGAACAATCTTTAAAGGCAGTCCGGAACTGAATGAGAGACCACATATGAGTCTTAATGTAAGACGTGAGGATATCGTGTTAAACGAGACATATAGCTGTATTATAGAGTATGCGAAATCAAGAACAAAACACCACTATATCTAGAAATCATTGGATATGTCGGTGCCCTGTTCCTAATGGAATTCCCCTGTTGTATAGGAACATCACAGTGATACCACGGTACTACCGAGGTAAAATTTGAAGTATGTGCCGTGAAGTTTTGGAATGGGGAAAGAGGAATCAAGGTAGCCATCATAAAGAGGAACGGTGAAGAAGACGTCGAAGGTCCAAAAAGTGGGCGAGAAATGAGGAGCGGGCAGATAATGCAACTTTCGTGTGAATGGGGCGGATAGTGTGGGTGAGCGATTCATCCTCAATGGCCACAGTATCACCTCCTATCCCACGATCAGATCTAGTGCTTCTAGCGTCCCCTGCACCTCCCACATCACTGATACTGTAAATCGGCCGCGCCATCATGACTCATTCAAACTATTCGGAAACCATTTTATACACCGCTGTATTAACAGCCCATGCAGGATTAACTTCTCCCTGTTTCACAGTGCCCGTTTTAGTTACTTTCTTGTATTGAAGTGAGGAATGTGACATGCGCAAAAATGTTGCAGTGAAGATCAATGGCTCTCCAGCACCAATCTTGGATGAAGAACATGTCCCAGACTCCGAAGACGACGAATCTGATGAAGACCTGTAACCTGGCGGATACCCAATGATAACTACGAGGCCTCTCTCACATTATTCTATGATCCCAATGTTCTATTCTATGATTTTATGTTCTATATGCCGTATAGTCTTTATTTGCTCTCTTTTCCTTCTGTTTTCTGTACCATAACTTTCTCTGTTTCATTTGTATCATAATTCTACACTCTCACCTTTCTTTCATACGTCAACATCACTAATCGGTGCTCAGATCACCCCCACAACTCATAACGAGCACGTACATCACCCTCTTCCTATACCTCCAAATGAACCTGTAGATATACAAATCCGTTGCCTTCGGCCACCCGAGCTTTAGTAACTACAGTAGTGTAGAGCGATGAGCTCATTTAACCGTGCGTCTTAGCCCTTCGTTTGCTTGTTGCACGATAATAAACTGATCCAAAAAAAAAAAAAGATCAATGACTCCCTATTTTACGCTTGAATTATTGCAAATATATGAATGTAGAACTTTACACATGTGCTTTGACAGCACGTCCACAGTCTTCTCGACGGCTCTAGACAGTACAGCGCTGTCCTACGCACACCCTCGTAGTAACTAATTACTAAATTGACACACTTCATCTGGTTAAATTTTTCCAGAGGCTCACACTCAGAGTCCCCGACCCTCATATCCAAATCACCAACAAGTGACCCAATCATTCTGAATCCATCCTACAACTTAGACATCCCCAGATCGCTATGGCAGCTTCCTCTACATTGTATGGAGTTAATAATCGCAGAGATCCAAGCATATCCTATCTCGTCATTAGATGCTGCAGCTTGAACTTGAACGCAGAATTAGCTGTGCAGAAAGACCATCATTTCGTAACCGCTTTCGCGAACTCGCCTCTATGATATTTTCTCAGAATAGACGAGGGCGACAGGCCATCCATAGAATTGAGCAACGAGAAGTGTGCATGCACGTTTGAGGAGTGTGGACTACGGAGATCATATTTTAGCCCTGGAGCTCTGTGGACGAAGACAGGCATAGGTACAAGAAACGTATGGGCTGTGGTATGGTGATCATCATTCTAATCGAACCCTCCCAAAGGCGAAACGTAGAAGCTCATAAAGTGGACTAGAGTATCCCATCCCTCTGGGGCAGACACCATTATTGAGAGGTACTGTAATAGTTCAAAACATAACCAAGCTGTTAGTCTGTACCACAAACACAGGTGAACTAACACAGTTCGCAAACAAAACCTCCAGCAAGACCTGGAGGCATAGCATTGTGGCATACAGTGACCTGCGACATAGCATTGTGCTGTGAAGAGACCTGCGAGAAGACATCGCCGCAGATACAGATGAGGATGACCAGACAAAGGGGTGGTTCACCGGTTATACGGATGAGAACTACAAACAAGGTTGAACAGGGAGACGTATATACAATCCTCTGGACGCTGCATGAGCACGGTAAACCCACACTCGTCGAAGTGATCTTCCGGTTTCTGATAAATCAAATTCGTCCCGTCCACGTCAGACTTCATGTCAGCAAGATTCCTCATCACCTCTCCCATCCGGACAAGGGAGACCAAGAATACGGGGAACTATGGAGGTGTAAAAAAGTGGATATAGGTATGTGTGTGGATCAAGTAGGTACGGGTACGGAGGAGATGGTGCCCTCTTTCCCACCCCCTCTAGGACCTTCTCCAACTCACGCTCAAACCCACCGTCTCCGCGTCCGGCACCCTCCCTCGCCCCTAATTATCGCCCTCACCATCCAGGTCTTATCGCCTCCTATTTTTTTCATCCCACCTCCGTTTGTGCTCACTTCATTCTCCAAGTACCGAACGATATCATTCTGCATGCCTGCAAGCCAGGTCTGCAGGTCTCGCATAAGCTATACCGGAAAGGAGGCTCAGAGGAGAGGGGTTTAAAGAATGGGGAAGGTGCGTGGAGAGCACGTACACGAGCACCGAGATGTGCACCGTATTCGAGGTCAGAGGTTCTATCGGTACCCCGTTTAACTTCATCCCCATCCCCATCCCCAGTGACATCTTTACTATCACTTGTCTCCCCATCCCTCGCACCCACATGTCCAACACGTCCAACACCCCCTGTCACACGAGCGCCAGTCGAAGCACTGACACCGACACCCCATGTAGGAAATCCAATCCGCACGCCTCTAAATTGGACTATTAAGGAACTACTTGTAGGACGTCGTGTGATGCCTCCCAAGCAGGAGCAGGGGTCTCCTGCTCCTGCTGTTTCTTGTTCCTGCGCCGTTTTGGTGTCCTCGTCCTGGTACGTGTTGTGTTTGTGAGTCTTTGCCGTTCCGCGCTGTCTTCATCAATAACGACGTAGCAGCTAGAATACCAGGGACGCCCGAGAACGTGATATGGGGCGACGAGAGCACGGACGACGTCAGCGACTCCGTGAATTGGCCCGCCACCCCCTTCTTCAATGCCGACGCCGACAAATGTGAATGGACGAGCGTCCAGCTCGACGCACAAGTCCTTAAATCGTGCTTGCTGTCCTTTCCCTTGTCGGAAGAGTTACAAGGAGCGGTGTGCGCTCACCGTCGCGGTTAGTGTTGAGTCCAAGCATGGAGGTAGACGGCGTGGTTGTGGATAAGACAGCGTGTGGTGCGAGGATGGTTTCAGCAAGCGAGAGGAGGCTTACGTTGTAGCTATAGTGGACCTATATTTTAACAGAAGGAATGGAGGTGTTAATGGATGGGATGTAAGCAGATAAATATCATGATGCAAGAGTGAGTGTGGTGGGGATGGGAAGGAGATATGTAGGGTCATGCCAGCCACCGATCTCGCTCTCGAACCCAAAATCTCCAGCAACGAACGAACACAAATAACAAAGAAGGGCGGCACCGGAGCTGCGAATGCAATGCCCCACACTCCGCACTCATACCAGAAAATCGCACACCTCTAACGAAGAAAACCTTAAACCCAAAAACCCCAAACCAAAACCTCCCAAAAAACCTCCCGAACACAAAATACTCACCGACCCGATACTCCCGCAACACCGCCTGAAACGCCCTTAAATCCCTGCTCTGGTGAGCGCGCCCGACGGCTCGCATACTCTTCACGTCGCTCGAGGACGCGTAGCGCAGCGCGAACCTGATGCTGAGCAGGGCGTTCACGTCTTCGGCCTGTTGTTTTTTGAGGAGGGAGTTTTGGAAGGTGGATAGGGGGGGAAATGTTGGCGGTAATCCAGAGTCCAGAATTGATGGGCAACAAGGCGGAGGCGACGAGAAGGGAGAGAAAAAAAATGAAAGGCGGGATTGAATAGAACGTCAGTTGCAATACGATGTATATGCATATGAAGAAACAAGGGGAAAATGACGGATGACGGACAACGCCAACATCGCGTTGAAATCCTAAGCACGAAGGCACGAAAAAAAAGCAAAAACAATATCCACCAAATTCAACATAACTTTACACAACAGCATATACTCATCTTATCGTCGAGCCGCTTGAGCTCCGTGAGCAGGGTCTTGATGAGCACGAGTGTGTGATGGTACTGGCGGGACTCGAGTTGTCTGTATGTATGATAACGATGACTTAGCATATGAAAACCGAAAACGGGAATTATGAACATAAAGAGCGCACGCACAGGCCAACAAGCCGCATCTTGAGACTGTGCTTCAGGAAAATGAGCTTCTCTTGCTTGGCACAGGCGATGTTGTCCGTCAGCGCTTCCATCTGCACTTTCTGAGAGTCGGGGATGACGGCGAGGTAGTCCAGAAGTGTGCGGACTGGGCAGAGAAGTAATCAGAGGTCATCGATGACGGAATCAAGGAGGATGGAGGAAGGGCGTACTGAGCTTCGTGTCTTGGTTTTGGCAGTGGACGACATGAACGCCGGCAAGCAGTTGATGACCTCCACCAGGTCCTCCGCGTACCTGTGTGGATCCATCCGTCAGTCAGCTCCATCCATGCAATACACATGCGGCTCAGAAGCGCCCTTTTTGATCACGATACAGCTCGCCGAGCTTGACGAGCTTGACGAGCGCTGCCCCTTGGTCCCGTAACCCCTCCCCACTCTGGCTGGGTAAAGCTGCATGTACAACGCCTCAGGAGGTGGGTATACGCGCAAGCTTATACACTTCGCACTCGAGCCACAGAATAAGTCCCAGATATCTGATTAAGCTCTTGAGCGTGAGTATGTGGTATGAGTCAGAAATATTGGAATGCTGCGATGACTGATAAACCCCACAGCTATTGGATCCACAATCTTAAGAGCTCATTGTTGAGCACAGAATACGAGCACGGAATTGGTGTGTAAAAGATGTGTTGAGTATATCTCCTTCTGATAACGGAATTGAAGTGATGTAAGTAAATGAAAAATCATGGAAGACAACAACAATAGACGTACATTCTGTTATGTCCTGGCACATGCGTTTGACCTCCGACACCAATTCCCTCATCCTTTTCTCTCCTTCATCTTCTAACAATTCATGATTCCACCGAGCAGCCGGAGCGACATCTGTCATAAAAGAGGGATGGCGGGGAATGGAAGGAGGTAAGAGGGCATTCGTCTCCTTATCGTACTCGTACACGGAAAAGCGCGTGCCCATCGTACTGATTGCGTACAATTTAGGCACAAAAATGTTTCGGCCAATAATGGATTCATATTGGTCGCGCATCTGCTGGTCTGCTTTTGATCGGGTAGAAATATCGTCAATATGAGGGAAAGGCTTTATTTCAATAAAGAACACGGGAAACTTCCGTTTTCGAACGACGTATATCGTTGTGAAGTCGATAGAACCAGGAGTTATTGGTCCCTTGTACCGAGGCGTCACCTGATAGTGCTCGGTGTGGGGAAAGAGATCAGTAAGGAGGGTGTTGTATGGCCCATAGTATTCAGATTCGTCGGTAGTAAAGCGGTCAATTGTCTGAAACTGTTCTAGGATGGTATCAATCCAAGGCATAACTGGTAACATCGAGCGACTTTAGCGCATGCACAACAGAGGGGCGATCACTTACTCGTAGTGTGAGATGTAGCTCGGTCATGGTAAGGGGGCGGGTTCAAGTTGAAGCTTGAAGAGCTTGCTTTATTTAGTCTTATGTACATTAACGTGACATGTAAATTCTAAGTGCAGCCAGTCACGCATTTTAATTAACCCCAAGCTTGGACACTATTGTTTCGAGCTTCAGTCTCAGACTCTTGGTCCCCTCTGCTCTATGCCATCATTCAATATTCATCCATTATCTCCGGCACAGCTTATTCTAAATCTCTCACAATATTTATATCAATCTATACTTTGTCGATGCAGAGAGATTTAGAAGAAAGAGTCATATAGTTGTACATCTGTCCCTCTTCCTTACATGAATCCATCTTCAACATTTATCAACATTGCATTTTTTAAAATATTCTGTAAAATATCCTATGCAGCCTTAACAGATTGTAGAACTTCTGGAACGGACATTGTATACAAAGGCGCATGAAACAATTTCCCACCTCAACATCGTCCCACGCGTCATTTAATGGCGGTCAGCGGCACCAGTGGAATGTCCCTCTGCTCAACGCTCTCAACAGAGCCAGATTTTCTATACACTTTAAAGAGCCTTGGCATGTTTTTTGCCTATTTTAAAGGATGTTGCAGCACCCCTTTTTACATGTAGCCGGAAAATCATCTCCCTTATCTACCAATGTTCATCGCCCACCTGTTTATTACCCAAAAAACGCTGCAGCGGCGGTGACAGCGAGTCGTGCATTTTCGCGAGCTCGTGCAGCTGTCACCGTTCAGGGAACCATACAGCACCCATCCTGTTCCCTGTTTCTATACCGCCATATACTCTATGAATGACATCAACATATCCTCCGTTGTCTGCGTCATCACAACCGCTATTATCTCCACTGTCATATTATCCTCTGCATACATGCCAACCTCTTCCATCTCTACCGCCAGCTGCTAGCGGGTAAGTTCAGTGGGATAACTATAATGAAATGCGAGCAGAGGGAGGGGTAGTGAGTGTGTTGAACATAGAGGGGGTGGAGAGGGACATGGAGGAAGTGGTACCTGAGAGCAGGAGAGGTGGGGAAACAGGATGGAGAAGAGGTAAAAGAAGAGCGGGAATGGGAGGAAGAGAAGCAAGGAGCCAGGGCCGAGAGAGAGCACTCGTTCTTGCTGAAGCAAACCTGATCCGTCACCCGGACGGGGCGAGTTGACCTATCAGAAACATGAAAAGCCGGACGCGGAGGAAGGATTTAGGAGTGGGCAGACCGAGGACGACTGAGTAGGTCTGGTTGGGATAAGGATAGCGTAAGGAACGGTAAGGTGAATGTGAATTCGCCGTTGCACGTTTGCAAGGACCCCAAGGAGGAAACTAACATTATGACTGTGCCTTACCAGTACTAAGTAGGCTTGCCACGCGATTAGTTAGTCTTATATCTTGAATTTAATTTGTTGATCCCGTTTGAGGATTCCGAGCACATCGAAGAGGAGAATAGAGATATAGCTCGGCTTGCAATAAAAATATTTTCCCAAAAACTACTTTATGGGCTATGATTTACCGTGCATAATATCATAGTTGAACTGAAAGAAGTTCGGTATGCTAAAATGTCCGAGATATTGGTCAAAATTTACCAAAAATGGCAGTATACCGACCCCAAACCCTACGGGTTGATCTTCCGAAGGGGTATGGGTTATTGAGTATCGTAGACTTATGGGAACTTATGGGTTGCTGTAGCGGTCTGAGTTTCCCGCTACCATATAAGTCCACGGCCGCCCCAGGAAACATGTACTGGAGTAACGGGTGTGACGATCTGAGAGTTGTAACGTCAAAGCCTGACTTGGTTCAGACTTATCTCGGGACAGATAGTCCAACGGTTGTGCCGTGTGCAATTCCGGCATGTTCCATTTTAGGCAGAAACGTTACAGTTGCATTTCCCTGCGAACCAAATCGGTGGATCAAAAACCTATGGGTTATAATAAGGAGTTGGTACCACTGATATGGATTATGCCATATGGCCAGTTTGACTGTAGTTCTAACATGTTTCTGTACTTCGTAAAATGCTCTCTTCACGACGGTCTTATCAAAAATACCACGACATTATACCGGGCGAGTTGTGATCATTCTATTGGAATCTTGCATATACTAATTTACAATGCACCACAGCTACCCAATACGTTATTTAGAATAGTTATTTCTCTCTTTGGAATTGTTGAGTTTCAAAACCCTAAATCTCCGCCGTGGTTACTATAACAGTGGGAACAAGTGACTAAACTGAGGATTCGAATCCAGGAACTGCTGCCCTGTTTGACGTAGAACTGAATGAAGTTTTATGTCACTTTTGGCACCTGTGAGAACGACGGCGATTGTAAATTGAATCGAAAACTCGGGACAAAATCAATTTGATTTGAAAGGCGGTGACGGAGGTTACTTACTAGCTAGACGCTATAATATAATTTTTGACTCATTAACGGAGGCTTGAAGTGGTTTCCACATTCTGTCGCGTACACCAAGTTCTTCGGCTCCCTCTTTCCCTTCCTCGAAGCGAACCACTATCTGTATATCCTCCATTCTATCAACTCCTCCTTCTGTGTGCAGCGTCACTCGAATTGACAATACGCATCCAACAATATTGCATTGATTCATGATTCCGTCTCAACATTATCTACCCTGGAAAGGTCCACCCGTCTCTAACTGCCATATTTCGAACACTGACACGTCATTAGTATCCATGACTATTCTTCATAGCATCGCCATCTCCTCAACATGTCTACGTCTTGAGAACCGACGTAGAACTCGACGCCTATGGTGGGACGACTATACTACCGTTGTTCCAGCCATTATCGATTGCCTCAACATCGCCATGTTGTGGTTGCGACTGAGGAATAAACCATGTAAGTGTTCATCTGGCTGAAATACGACATGAACCATAGCGTTTTGATGTATGAATTCATAGTGTCCAGAGAGGACAGAGCATTATTTAGTTACATTGGTGCTGCTTTCTTTGCCACGATTAATTGGTATGTGAAGTAATGGATCATTAATCACTACTCTCATTGTCTAACTATTCATACCACACATTTATAGGTGGTCTCGAATCAGTCTAGCCATGGCGGTAGTCCGGATCACACCAATTTGGTCAAAGTCACGACGACTTGCTATTGGCATGACCATTGCGTTTTTTTGTTTTTGGGTCGCGCTCCTCGTTGGGATGATAGCGACATGCGCTGTCCACACCCAGTGGCAGTATTCCAATTCCCAAATTCTCATCTGTGGGCCCGCCTCTCGAGTGACAATTGGGAATACAGTTTGTGAGTTGTTACGGCTTTGCAGTTTGCGTGGTGGACTAGTTCTAATTGGGATTACATTGGGGCAGTGGATGTGATCGGCGATGTCGCGCTGATCGCCATACCCCTGCATCAATTATGGGACATCAATCTTCCTGCGAACGAGCGTCTTCGGGTACGGCTGGTATTCTCTGCTAGCTCAATAACCCTGATCGCATCTATTGCGCTCTGTACCGTCTCATATGGTGGATATGTCGTTGGACCTGGCGCTCTTATCGTATGGATAATGGCATGTCAAGCTGAAGTGAGTTACTTTTTTCACATCTACAGCCACAAACTAGAACACTGATTCATTGAATCACTGCAAGGAAGCCGTAGGTATAATCACATCCAATCTCCTTGTTCTGGTTTGCTGGTACCTCGGCCGTGTTTCAAATGGCCAAGGGGACATTAATGCCGGTGACGTTCACATTACGCCGCATTGGAGTCGTCAGGAACCTGTGAGCGAAAAATCTGTGCCGTCTATTTCTCCTGCCGGCCTGTCCCTATCCGCTCTGGAAGGTGCGCAAAAGCAGATAGTTTATCTTCGGGTCATAGTGGAGAAACAGGACACGACGTTTGATAATTTATGTCTTGGTAGTATTTTTGGACATTGTCTATACACAGCCTAAGTGTCCAGGCTTATATTATATATATATATTATCAATGGATTTTGATCCCTGAACATTGGTGTGTAAGATCCTCCAGACCGTGCCTGCCGCCGTCAGTACTGCGTATGATACCATGATACCTGCCTTCGAAGTTCGACTTGGGAGGGCGCTCGGCGACAGCGGCGACAACATAGTTTTACCTAAAGGAAGTCTAGACCGAGGACTTGCCGAGAACGCTCGCGCAACCAACAGAGGTTGTTTATGGAGTACGTCCGCGATGGCTTCTTCGTCCGAGCGGCACCGTAACGTAGAGTATAGCTGTATATACAGCTGGAACAATGGGGCTCAGTGGGCATCCGCGGCAGCATGGTAAAAATCCGTGCGTGCTCTTCCGCGTTCTCTTATGCATCCTGCATTATGCACAGAGTAACTATTGGGCAAAATCCGTGCGCGCTCCTCCTTGTTCTCTTATGCATCATGCGTCTTGCACACAATAACTATTACTCAATATTCTATGACAGCGGCGGCGGCGGCGAGAGGAAACGTGCGGGCAATAAATGAGGACGCCGCAGCTCGTCTATATAATATATGCTACCCTATCAGAACCCTTGGTTACGGTCTGTTGTCCCCCTCTGCGCCACACGGGCTTTTAATCGGTGCGTCCTTTGAAGCGTCAAAGACAACTGCTTTATCACGTCTCTTAGTATTCAAGGCTCGTTAATCTCCTCCTCTCTCCTCTCCTCTAATCATGTCGTGAATTCAGAGGCAGCCGGCAATATGCGATTTAGAATAGCTACTTCTCTCTATTGAGTTTCCGTCTCCGTCTCAAAGGCCGCTCACACACACACACCATTGATAACTATTGGTTTCCCATCTTATTCATTCGATCTGAGGCGTTCCGCCATTTCACTTCAATAGAAAGTGGACAATCCCATCAGCACCTTGTCCAATCTGCTCATTTGTATTGTGCGTGCACGTACGCCGTCCACCCATCCCGTAGAGGGGTTGTGATTACCCGACATCACGGTGAACCCTGGATAAGCATAAGTACCCTGCTAAATACACGCTTATGATTACCGTAAAATAGATCCTGAAACAAGAGCCAGAGATTACGATTACAGTTTTCCCCACACGACCTACTGATGTGCAAGTGCTCTAGTGTTCTTGGAGTACACAACGTCAGCGTTCAGGGCACACCATGAATTAGTGTGCCAACAAAGTCGTCGAACACTGGCGGAAGCGAGCTCTAGAGCATATGACGTCCTGAATTGCATACCGTGCCACATGGAAGATCTAACTAAGAATCGGATTATGATTATTCACCGAGCGTCAGACTAAACGCTTACACTGGAGATGAGTATAGAATCATCTACGATATGATATGATGACCCATCCACAGTGAAATGGAACCTGTAGCCGTGTCCGTGCCCAGACATAGCGTATATCTACTCGAGTACATCCTGAGGGTCAGCCTCTGTCGAGGCCCAGGCCGTCCATAAAATATAGAACCTAAAACAAACGGGGAATAGGAATTCATATTTATGGCCGATGGGTTCTCCAAGAGTCGAAAGTTGAGAGTTGAGGAAAACTCGCACCGGAAATCCTGAATGAACGATACACACCGCGAAGAACGACTCAACTCAAAACAAAAGCGAAAGGCAAAAAAATGAAAAACGAAAGCGCAACTCAAATTACAACGTATCATATCACACCATGCATAGTACACTCTCCAACACCCCACCCAACGCCTAATACAAGACCTTGCTCAGCCGCTGCACGCCCCCGAGCAGCACGTCGCCGCGCTTCACGAGCGCCTCGTATTGCGCGTTCTTGAGCGAGGGCGGGTGCTGCGCACGAGGCCGTGCGCCTTGTCGATCTTGCATGCGAGCCGGGAGAGGGATATGAAGTGCGAGAGGTCGCTGTGTGGGTGAGCGTGAAGCGAACACGAAGCGGGTGCAAACGCGAGAGGGGATATAGAGGGGAGGCGGGAAGGGAGGGGAAGGGGAACGAAGCAAAGTCAGCGACGGCGACCGAAAAAGAAAAGAAGAAAGCAACGCACGCATCCACAAAGTCCACGCTCACGCCAAACGCGGCGCTCAAACTCTCCAGCGTGAGGCTCTCATATGATTCGAGCAGTTGGGCGTATGCGCGCACGCGCATCTCGCGCGTGTAGAAGCGCGCGTGCGGGGAGAGGGTGCGTGAGGGCAGGAGGTGGGTTTGTTCGAGGGTTGCTGTTGGGAGATGGGATCGGGGTTAGCATGGGTGAGGGGGAAGGGAGGTGAGCGAGGGAGAGACGCACCGAGGGCGATGAAGAACTTGTCGTAGTGGCACTCGTAGAGGTTCCGGACGAGATCGCCGAGGATGGGCAGGTCGGGCAGAACTTGATTCACTTCTGGTGCTTTGATCAACTGCATCGCCATCGTCATAACCATAGTCAGTACCCATTAAATTTTTGAAAAGAACAGCAAAACGGATGGATGCGCACCCGTTTATCCAGATCAACGCGGCCCAGATGTAGCGCGCCCGCAATGACAGTGAGTGCGACAAAATCGTTGAACGACATGAGCTCGGACGCAGTGAATGTGGAGAGCGCGTCGAGGAGAAGCTCGGCGCCGCGCGGGAACTGGCGGGTCGAGATGAGGTGCAGGCCTTGGTACACCTTGAGGCGGTTGCGGCGGTCCCAGTCGCCGCCTTCGTCGATGAGCCTGCAGGGGTGCGGGTGCGGGTGCGGGTGCGGGTGCGGGTAGAGTCGAGTCGAGGCGGGGTGTTAGAGTCAGAGTCGGAGAAAAGAAAGGAAAGGAAAGAGAAAGAGCAATACAATTAGGATGAAAGGAGAGGAGAGGAGAGGGCAAGAGCGTACGTACTTCTCGGCGTCGGCCATGTTGGAGGTGATGATCTTGTTGTCGTTGAAGAAGAATCCGATGCGCACGATGGTGAGCGTGATGTCGATGCGCGACCCGAGCCCGGGAGTCTTTTTGAGCGCGAGCTGCTGCGCGACGAGGGATTTGTCCTGCTCATGGGTCATGGTCAAGGTCACTGCGGGACATTCAGTTTAGTATGGAGACGCACCTTGTCTCCGATCCGCGTCAAATAGTTCGCGCGCGCCTTGAGAGCGTCCGAGATCTCGGATTCGCCCTCCTGCTTCTCGGCCTCTGCGAGCTCGCTCATCGAGCTTTTGGAGCTCGGCGACGTTGGCGGCTTCCATCTCGGCGAGGAGAGCTTTGTCGAGGGGTAGGGGAGAGGAGGGGAGGAGGTTATACTTCTGTAGTACGGGCCCATTTCTGTGCGGTGTGGAAGTGAGGATGAGAATGGGGATGAAGATGAGTAAGGAGAAAGTACTTGCGATCTGCTTTGAGCCCTTCGAGCAGGACGGTGCGGGCTTCGTCATGGAGGTGGGAGAGGGACGGGCTTGAGAGGATGAACAGCTTTTCGGGCAGAGTGAGGTTTGGGATCGGGAGGACCACTTCGTCGGCCATTGTCGTGGAGGAGTTGCAAGTAACTGTAAGAAGTGGATCAAATCAAATCGAGACAGGAAGACGCGTCAGCTCTGATGTTCCCACGCATGCGACGCGTGTCCCCTCTCCCCATCACATCTCTTCCTTCTCTTTGAATTCCATTCCATCCCATCTTATTTCGATATCATCCTCATCCAACCAAAATATGTCGTCTTCATCACCATCCGTATCCGAGATCCTCGCCCGTGCATCTAAGCTCGCATCTACGGACCCAAAGGCGGCAGAGGCGCTGTACAAGCAGATCCTAGCGACCTCGACCAGCCAGAGTGGGGAGGGGCTACGAGACCAGGAGACGGCGCTCGTCAAGCTCGGCGAGCTATATCGTGACCAAAAGTACGCTTCTGCGCCGCATGTACATGGACGGAGCTGACTGACGGATGTACGCAGGTATGCGGAGGGGTTGGCGGAAGTCATCAACCGCTCGCGGGCGTTCATGTCATCTACTGCCAAAGCCAAGACTGCGAAGCTCAGTACGCCTTTGATTCTCCCTCTTCCCTTGATTCCATCGATCTGACCCCTGATTACGATTACCCCGCTGCCCAGTCCGCACGCTGCTGGACTACTTCGCCGCCATCCCCGACTCCCAGAAAGTGCAGATGAAAGCGCTGACGGACAACATCGCCTGGGCCAAGCAGGAGAAGCGTATCTTCCTGAAGCACAGTCTCGAGACGCGGCTTGTTGGGCTGTGCGTACACTCTCGCATTGTCATAATTTCAGTATTCGGTTTTCGTGTGCTAAGTTTTCGTTATCGTTTATCATACATACAGACAACTCGAGTCCCGCCAATACCAGCCCGCACTCGCGCTCATCGACACCCTTCTCACCGAGCTCAAACGGCTCGACGACAAGATGATCCTGACTGAGGTGCACCTCCTCGAGAGCCGCGTGTATCGCGGGCTGGGCAACATGCCCAAAGCCAAGGTGCGTTTTCTCCTTTCTCGTTCCCTTCTTCCCTGCATCCCCTGCGTCCCTTCACGTCGCCCCTTACTACCCACGCTCACGCTAACCCACCTCCACTCCCACCCGCAGGCATCCCTAACATCCTCCCGCACAGCCGCCAACGCAATCTACTGCCCGCCTTCCCTGCAAGCCCAGCTCGATCTGCAGTCCGGCATCCTGCACGCGGAGGAGAAGGACTACAGCACCGCGTACTCGTATTTCTTCGAGGCCTTTGAGAATCTGTCCGCGCTCGGCGAGAGCGAGGGGGGGGAGTGGTGGTGAGGGAGGAGGGAGTGGGGGAGGGAAGGCGCTGGAGGCGCTGAAGTATATGCTGTTGTGCAAGGTTATGTTGAATTTGGTGGGTGTTGTTTTGCTTTTTTCGTTCGGTGTTGGCCTTGTCTGTCGTCTATCGTTTTTCCCTTTTTCTTTCATTTGCATATGCATATCTATTTAATCGTATCGCAACTGACGTTCTATTCAATTCCGCCTTTCCTTTTTCCTCTCCCTGCCCAACGCCAACGCTGTTTCTCGTCGCCTCCGCCTCCGCCTCCACCTCCACCTCCACCTCGTCATCCATCCATCAATTCTGGACTACCGCCAATCGCCAACTGCCTTCACCCAACAACAACAACAACAAAAACAAAAATAGCCCGAAGACGTGAACGCCCTGCTCACCATCAAGCTCGCCCTGCGGTACGCGTCCTCGCGCGACGTGGAGAGCATGCGAGCCGTCGCGCGTGCACACCAGAAGCGGGATTTGCGCGCGTTCCAGGGGGGTGTTGCGGGAGTATCGGGTTGGTGAGTTGCGGGTTTTATTATCACTATTTGGGATATCGGGACTTCTTTGGCACGGGTGGTTGGCTGACCATCGTCGGCCGTCGGGATAGTTGGGTTTAAAAAAAGAAAGGAGCGGACACCTCCAATTCCACTACGCGTTTGCCAGTGCACTCTCCATCCCATTCCTATCCTTCAACTCCATTTATTTACTTATGCGGCTTCTTTATTTATTCTCTCTCCCATCATTTGTTCTTGTTCTCTCTTTCCGGCATCTCAATCTCAATTTCACTGACACTGACGCCACTCCTTCCCTCCATATACCCATCGCTGCCAATATTATAGAGCTACAATCCGATCCAACGATCCGCACGCACCTTGCCGCGTTATACGACACGCTGTTCGAGGGCAACCTGAAGAAGATCGTTGAGCCCTACTCGGTTGTGGAGGTCGCGTATGTCGCGGAGCAGGTCGGGCAGGAGCGGCAGGCGGTGGAGACCAAGTGCGTTTGTGTTTTGTGTTTTGTTTTGCGTGGCTATTGTGAGATGTCAGCGCTGACCGTTTTTTTATTTTTGAATGGCAGACTGTCGAAGATGATCCTTGATAAAGTACTCTATGGCGTGTTGGACCAGGGCCGGGGTGTCTCGTCATCTACGATGAGCCGAAAGCCGACGTATGTTTACCCTTTCTCCTCCTTGCACGCCATTCACTCACTCTTTCTCGACCACGTCGTACAGAACACATACGGAGCCGCCATCGAGACCCTCGAGCAGATCAGCAAAGTCGTCGAGTCGTTATATGCCAAGGTAAGTTTCCGTCTCTAGATTGTTCGTTTTGATTTCGATGACTGACATTGTGCCTGCTTCCTTATCCAGACTGTGAAAATTGCTTAGACTCTAGAACTCGAAGGCGTTGGTTGGCCGTGAGGCTGGGTAGTAGGGGAGTTTCCTGGTTGCTGTTTGACCCGGGAGCGCGCGTGTTGTGTCGCCTGTTCTTTTAATTGTACTTTAGATTAATGCACAGCTGCTCTTTTCTATCTTTGTTTCATTATGCTCATTGTACATCATTGTGTGGTGTGTTCTCGGCGAAAGGTATGTAAGCCTAGCGTCCCAGGATTACTACAGCCCCTTTCTCACATTATCTTATCTTCAACATCTACTTACACGAAACCCCATTTCCCCAGACAGCGACTGCCGCTTTTCTCTTTCTTTACGCATCGTATACATATGTAACACAGTCAACCGTCCAATTGATGTATCGTGTTCTTATCATGTTCCGCGTGACTCTCAGCGAGCCCTGTAATAACGGGCTTTCAAGAGCCTACAGAACAAGGAGGCATCTCAGGGCCAAGCACGAATATGAAAGATCCAGACAAACACGACGACCAGAGCAAAAAGAAGCATCCGAACTTGTACATTTGGTTAAGAATATAGTAATGTAATCATTATGTACCGGCAAGACGTCAGCTGATGCGTTCGGAAATAAATGTGATTTATTTAGATTTGACCTTGGAAGACGCTCGTCCCTCGCTTCAATGGGGCCTCGAGCGATCTGGGACATGTTAACCAAACTATTATTTGCAAAGGGGATGTCTGATAATAGGAAGTAACCAGGTCTTGAAAATATGGCCTAAATTGCGGAAGTGAGGAAGGGCCGGGAAAAGTCGACTATAATTTGACGAAAAATGGGTGAGGAAAGAGGAAAAAACCTACAATGTTTGTGTTGTTATAAAAGAAATATCCCAGAGTATAAGGACACTTACCTTAATTGCACGCAATCAATTATCGCCCATATAATCGAGATAAATGTACACATCTGGTCCGGTCAGGGTATTCTTCTGAGCAGCTTCGAACCAGGGTGCAACGTCCGTTAACTCCTTCTTCTTCAACTCGTCATAGTCATTTCCAGAATCCAGCACAAAGATAGCCCTACGAGTTTCAGAACCGTCTTCAGGCAGACGACCTCCTGCAACAGCTATGTAGGAGTCACGATGTTTGCTCGCGATCGTACGCATAAGGGAGAATGCGACATGGCCGTTGGGTTCAACGTCGAACGCCTTCTTGACTTTGTCATGGTCAAATGCATATCCTTTGACATACTTCTCGTTAAATACAAGCATCTGCAATGATCGGTTAATCCAAGGTCATAGTTGGAAGAGACTCTGACTTACCGCGACCAAGGTAATAGTGGGTTGAGTTGAATTAAATGATGTGTCAATCCGGTTACATACTCAATTCAAGCTCCGATTAAAAACCTACCCCCGACAAACAATTGTTATCGATTCATTGATGAACGACCACTCTGCATAGCGTCAATACCTGGTCGATACAAGTATGTGAGATTAAGTACGGCCCTCTGAACAGCCGATTGACTTATTTATCAGGTTCAAAATACTATTCATGTTAAGTTCGAATTACAAAGTACCCAACCATCTGCGACACCTTGTTATGTGTTCTGTGAGCGGGATCAACACTCAGACACAGAAAGACCCTCTGGAGGATATTACCTATCCGGTCATCAATGATTTCCTCCATGAGCATAAGCTTACTCTGCCTGGTCGCTTCACAGTCTATCCCTAACTCAGGCTTTTGTGGAAACCTCACTGCAATGACACAAGATCAAAAATACCGGACATGGCTCTCGTCAACTTCTGACTTAGAGAACCTTTCCTATTTAGACTGGGGATTGAGTCGAAGAAGCTGATATGGAATACATGCATGACCTACCGAGGCCCGCCTACTTGTCACTAAACCCAGTTATCATGACCCAATTCCATGAATTGGCTCTGCAAGCCGAGGACCAGGCAAAAGCCGTCATCAAAAACAAACATGTCCCAGATGACTGACAAGTCCCCTTTCTCATGTTCATAGGTCCTTACTGGACATTCGAGTTATTTGTACCCTTCGATGAACCCCAGTTATCCGTTCATCACCGTAAACAATCAGATAGTGCTGATTATGGAGCTACTATAGAGGCCTTTTTCTGTTCCCAACAGGAACCGCTGCAACGTGAGCTATATCTTCTTGGCACACAAGCGTCTGCAATACGGTTAGAAGAGATCATTGCATCGAAAGATATCTCTACGCTTTCTATGCAGCATGAGGCTAAACAATATCAGGAGTGGCCCATTACACTCGGGTGAATGGTATGCACTTTAATTTTGTCCGTTTTGGATCATGGTTAACCAGTTTCTGCAAGACAGTTCACTGGCGGTCTTGTGAGTTGTGTCATAAACCCATCCTTCAATTAAAATTCAACATATTGATATGCTTGAATACAGGGGACATTTACTTTCAGAATATATTAGGCAGGCAGTGCAATGACATGCTACTATATCTTGCCTCCACTGTTCCATTTCACTTCATGTCTACTTGCTGTACATACTGTTTCCTTTGTTCTAGCATTGACCCCCTCTCCATACTGCTTGCTATACACTATCAACTGTACTATCAGTCCTATCCTCTGTCCTAGTGACATTGGTCAACGTGAATGCTGTACCTCTGATCAGTTTCAATTCCCACCCATTCTGAACACAATAAGCACCCAAGGAGACTGGAATCGAGTCCACTGTCTCAGTGGTGCAGGTGAATAATTTCCTTTGTGCACAGTCATCTCAACATCAACGTCAGTTTTTCTATCCGCTGGTATCGATTCTAGAACGTGTTCCTAATGGAATGTATGCGCCTTCTAGCCTGTCGCCCCAAGGTTGACGTCAAAGTTGACACCCAAATCTGGATCCACTGTAGATGCACTCAAAACTTCGCTCACTGCTCACGCCCTATTCGTATTTACATTGGGTTCTGTTACAATGCCATCCAA
This sequence comes from Psilocybe azurescens, assembly GCA_023853785.1. Classification (NCBI taxonomy): domain Eukaryota; kingdom Fungi; phylum Basidiomycota; class Agaricomycetes; order Agaricales; family Agrocybaceae; genus Psilocybe; species Psilocybe azurescens. The sequence continues at coordinate 81,463 of JAJIRX010000158.1, read as the reverse complement.
AACCCCGAAGACGCCCTAGACAAAGGCACCCGCATGAATTCGCGCAAGAAGTGGGAGCGCTGGAAGCTGGAGAGCTGTGTGTGGATATGAAGGGGTTGAATTTGGACGTCTCACCTGGTTCAGGCTTGGGTTTTGGATCGAAGAAGATAGATACCGGGCGTCTACATTGTTCTCATGCATCTTGGTCCACTTTCCTTCTTCATAAACAAACTAGCGGCCAACTTCAAATGTAGATGACACCTCTGGCAAACATGTGGGAGGCTGAGAGAGTCAAAAATACAGATTGGGTGTCTCAACCAGGAGTCCAGGAGCAGCAGGTAGCGTGACTGCCAGTCTTGTTTGCCCACCTTTCCTTCCTCTAGCTCACATTTCTTTCTAATCCAACGGCATGGCACGACACCAAGCCTGTGTCATGTCAGGCTTCGTTCACCTGCCTTCTTTGCATCCGTGTTACTCTGAGTGAGCGGAGCTGTCACTCTGCGTATCCAAATATTGTAGGCTCGTGCTCGCCAGCACCGCCCCCAGCCTAAGTATGCCTGACAGTAAGTACACCGACTGCAGGTCAATGCTGTTTGCCCATCAAAACACGCCGCCACCTTTGTATCAGCCCTGGAGCTCCCTGGAGCTGCATCTACCAACTAGCGGGTTCTAAACACCCCGCACCATCATAGTATCATCGCGGCTTGTCAGACTGTGCGTACACTCTCTCATTGTCATAATTCCAGTTTTCGGTTTTTGTATGCTAAATTATTGTACATACATACAGATAACTCGAGTCCTACCAGTACCAGCCCTCACTCGTGCTCATCAATACCCTGCTCGCGGTGTTCAAGTGGCTCGACAACAAGATGATCCTCGGAGGTGCACCTCCTTGAGAGCCACATGTATCGCGGGGCCCAGGCTGGGCAACATGCCCGAGGCCAAGGTGTGTTGCTTTTTCTCCTTCCTCTTCCTCGTTCCCCGCACTACCCAGACTTACACTAACCCCTACCCCACCCATTCATCTCTAATATCCTCCTGCACAGCCGCCAACACAGTCTACAGCCCACCTGTGCTGCAAGCACAGCTCAACCTGCAGTCAGGCATCCTGCACGCAGAGGAGAAGGACTATCACACCGTGTACTTGTATTTCTTCGAGGCATTTGAGAATCTGTCCGGCGCTCAGCGAGAGTGAGGGGGGGGGAGTGGCAGTGAGGGAGGAGGAAGTGGGAGAGGGAAGGGGCTGGAGGTGTTGAAGTATATGCTGCTGTGCAAGGTTATGTTGAACTTGGTGGGTGTTTTTCTGCTTTTTTTCGTTCGTGCGGCGGTGTTGGCCTTGCCTGCCGTCTGTCTTTTTCCCTTTTTCCTTCATATGCATATGCATTGTATCCTAACTGATGTTCTATTCAATTCCGCTTTTCCTTTTCTCTCTGCCCAATTCTATGTCTTGTCACCTGCACCCCTGCCTCCATTGCGTCATCAATCATCAATCAATTCTGGATCACCATCATCCTCAAACCCCCACCTCTCAAAAAATAAAAACGACAACAGCCCGAAGACGTAAATGCCCTGCTCACCATCAAGCTCGCACTGTGGTACGCGTCCTCGCTGATGTGGAGAGCATGCTAGCCGTTGCATGTGCACACCAGAGGAGCCGCCATTGAGACTCTCGAGCAGATCAGTAAAGTCGTTGAGTCGCTATATGCCAAGGTATGTTTCCTTCTCTATATTATTTATTTTAATTTTGATTTTGATGGCTCACGGTGTGTCTTCTTCCTTCTACCCAGACTGTCAAAATCGCATAGAGCACAGAAGGCGTTGTTGATCAGTTGTAAGGCTGTGTAGGGGAGGGGAGTTTTCTTGTTGCTGTTTGACTCAGGAGTGTATTGTGCCACCTGTTGTTGCGATTGTACTTTATATTAATACAGTTTTTCTTGTTTCTTTATGCTGATTACACATCATTGCAATTGAATGGGGCCTGTAATTCATAACATGGGCCACTATTTAGACTGTCATATATTAGATCCAGCAGAGTGTTGGTTTGTCAATGAGCTTTTACACTCATCGGGGGGAGAACTGAGCTTCATGGGCAGTTACACACTAACCCTTGAGCGATATTTATAACTGCGCACTTTCCGGGAAACACGTGCTGGCTTGTCTTAAGAGTTTTCGACAGAATCTCAAAAATCTTGTCATTTCTCCTGTGACCACATACCACCAACATGGCTTTGCTGCCACACAAAGTTCCTGAGAGACTCCGACAACTTGCCCACATTGTGAGCATGTATAATATTTGCTTGAGACTTGAGGAGTCTCTACAATTGGCCAACAACAACAGCAACGACCTTGCAATTGGACACAATCTTGTTTACGTGCGAGTCCTGGGCTATCTCATGCATTACGTGCCCACTAACTTAGGACTGAAACACATCGCAGTGGAGATCAGAGAGTGCATTGACGATTCCACTGTTCTTGCTGTTGGCAAAATGTACTTTGATCATTTATATGGGCATGTGTGCTTGCCAATCTACTCTGAATTGTGGAAGTTCAGTCTGACGCAATCCCCAGTTCACGCCAATAGGGATCACATACAAATACACAAATTATATGGTGTATCTTGTTGCTCATTTGCCAGGATACAAGATATGAACAACGCAATCTTGCAGCATCAGGTGGCTTCTCAATCCCATTTTCAAGCCAAAAATATGTCTGTCTAGTCTGTTGCCCTGTCTTAATAAATTATCACTAATTGATCTGTCATCAGGCCTTTGTGTGAGATGGATATCGTTGTGTTGTGACTGGGGTATATGATGTATATCCGGTAATAATGATCCAAGAGCTGATGACAAAGTTTGAGGCTGACCTCAGTGCAAGGATGGAATACATGCAGTGTGCAAACATATTCCCTGTGTCGACTGACACACCCATTCAACCAGGCCCAGAAGAAGTATGTCTCCTTTCTATCTTTACCTCTTAACTTGTGATCACAATTATCCATGTACAGTGACTCAAAAACTGTCTGGATGTTTTGTAAATTGAACTTAAATTGACTATAGTGTCATGTAATCTTAATGAAATTATATAATTTAAAATGTACTGGAAAGCCCTGCATCACAGCTTTCAGGAGGTATAATACATGTTTGTATTTGTTTGTTTTATCTATTATTATTAAATACTTTATGAAAATAACACATCCAGACAGTTTCTTTGTGGCCTGTTGGAATATGGGTATCTATATAAACTAGTAATTTGTGTGACCTCCATTTGCCTTCAAAACAGCTGCAACCCTTCTAGGCATACTATTGATCAATTTCACACAGTCCTCCTTGGGTATTTTCTCCCACTCCTCCTGTACTCTGTCCCACAACTCCTGGATACTCTTTGGAGCATTTTCATATTCTGCAAGGAGCATTATGAGGATATGCCACAGATGTTCAATGGGATTGAGGTCTGGGATTGTGCTGGCCAGTCTAGAAGCTCTACTTCTTGGTCTTTAAACCATTTCTGAGCCTTTTTGGATGTGTGCTTGAGATCATTATCCTGCTGGAAGATGAAGTTGTCCTGATTGAGGTCATAATACTCCAGAGTTTGAAAGACATGGTCATCCAAAATGCTCACATAGAGTTCTCTATCCATCTTGCCCTCTATTCTGCACATGTAGCCAACACCACTTGTTGTCATACAACCCCAAATCATCATATGTCCTCCAAATTTGATGGTTTGCTGCACATGCTGAGTTTGGAGAGGAGAACTGGCCTTTTCCACACCCACTGCCTTCCATCTGACCCAATGCAACTGATCTTGGTCTCATCTGTGAACATAACACATTTCCAGTCTTCTTATGTCCAGTGTTCATACTTCTGGGCAAATTCCAAGCAAGCCTTCCTATGGTTCTTGGAGAGCAATGGCTTTTTGACCTTGACTCTTGCCACAAGATCCTCTTTTTTGAGGGAATTTTGAATGGTATGGATGGAGATAGATGTGTTTGTGATATTGAGAAGCTGGTGGTGGAGTTGTGTGGCAGTATTGGCTTTTCCAGTGGTAACAAGTCAAACCAGATGGCAGCAGTCATGGGGAGTGAGCTTAGAGGGACAGCCTCCATGGTTTTCCTTCATAGGTAACTCCATCCCAGAGCATATCTCCCCAATAGTAGACTTCCCAACACCAAGTTTGGCAGCAATTTTGCAAATAGAATCATCATTCTCCAGCATATAGATGATGTTAGAGCACAGTTCAGGAGAGAGAGAATGCATGGCTGTAGAGCAGAGAATAGTGGGATATAAACCTGGGGAAATGTATGATTTTAGTCCTGTTTATATATCTTAAACATTTTTCATTTATTTGATATTGTTTTTGCATGTTTACAATTAAACAAAACCTTATTTTCTTGATTCCAACGGGCTGCAAAGAAACTGTCCGGATGTGTTATTTTTATGAAGTATTTAATAATAATAGATAAACCAAACAAATACAAACATATATTATACTTCCTGAAAGCTGTGATGCAAGGCTTTCCAGTACATTTTGAATTATGTAATTTCATTAAGATTACATTACACTATAGTCAATTTAAGTTCAATTTCCAAAACATCCAGACAGTTTTTGAGTCACTGTATAGCGGGACTATGCTTCCACAATGTGGGCTGTCCTGCGCTGCTTTGGGTATGAAAGCCTTGCTGATGAATTGCACAGTTCCAATGTCCATCACTTGGAAAATGTGATAACCTTGGGTTCCAGACTTTGTGCAGCTTTTGATAGGTTTTTAATCTGGTTTGTTGCAACAGTGCATTCCCCTTAACCCAACTTAACTCTTGATGGTTTGAACTTTGACTGAAATACAATATTTTCAGAATGAACCAAACAGATACAAGCTTGAATCGCAAATGCAGTCCTTTCTACAAGGCCATCTAGAAATTTTCACCTTCACAACATCCAATTTGGGAATCTTCCTGTTCCATCTCCAACTTACCTTGCCATTCATGCTGCATGTGCCAAAGTGGCTTGGTTATCAGGAGCTGCTGTGTGGATCAACAAGTTCTACCAAGACATGGAGGAAAGCAAGACACTTGACCTAAATGCCACCTCTGCAAATATGTTGGAACATGCCATCCTTGAACTGGAGGCGGCTAGATATAGAGTCTCTGCTTGAGTGGGGCTTATATTTCTTGTGTATTTTTCAATATTTTCAACTAGATAGGAGTGATTTGAATGTGGTGCATAGTTGTAATTACCTCTATTTAAGTGTAGCACTATGATGAACACACTTTCATATTCCACTGATCTAGCAATCACATGCACATCTCCTGACTCATACCGCATACTCATGTTCAAGAGATAGTGGTTATTCTGTGGTTTGAGTGCGAAGAGATTCCACAGCATGGTAGCCATATCTCCAAGCTTCTGTTTAACATGTAAATGGAGAAAAATTTAATGTGTCATGATCACACAGTACGCAGCATCAGACATTCAATCTTTGAAGCATTGTTATCCAGAAATCTCTGACCTATAACATTGCAGACAAGAACTGGGATATATATCTGAATCAAAGTGATATAGTAACCTCTTCATCGACATTACTGTGTTGAAGGCATGTATTGATGTCAATGGCAATCACCTCCAAGTCGGATGATCTGAGGGTAGTGGGAGTCAGGAATAAATATAGAAACCTCTGCCAAAGTCATTATCTATTGGTTGGGTCATATCTGCCCAAATTTTAATACTTACCCTAGAGGAATCCTTGGCAGGATTTGCCTTGGATGATTTTATTGGTGTTAGAGACAAATCTCATTAAATGAGCACAATAACTCCAAATAAATACAAGTCTTGTGGTCTTCCCAGGGTAGACAACCAGGAGGAGCAATACTTCACGTCAGTAGTATACTCGAGTTGAGGTCTTTACACGGCCCCCATTTTTTGGTCGGACTCCGGTCGGACTCCGTCGGACTTTCTATATTCAGAATGACAATTTTTCTGGTCTAGGACTGCTGAAATTTTCCAGTGAGATTCCAGTGAGATTCCGGTGAATGTCCGACCGGACTACAAGTCCAACGGACTGTCCGGGTGGACTGTCTGCTGGAATAATGCCAAACCAGCAGTCAAAGTCCAATGTAAATGACCAGACAGGACCAAAAAAGTCCATCGGAATCCCACCGGACATGACCATTGGAATTCCAACAGACAAGACCAACAGAAGTCCAACGGAAGTCCAACGGAAGTCCAATGGAAGTCCAACGGACAGCAAGCAGAGGGTTGTTCATATTAGTATTAATAAAAAAGAAATTATTAATAGAAAAATAAAACTTAGATCGATGAAAGAGTTATCACACATAGAACACAGTAGAGAGTATAGAGTCAATAGACTGATATATTTTTCTGAGTGTATATGGTCCTTATCAACAGAATTCTGTATTTTGTTCAGTCCGCAGGGTGAGCAGTCCGATGTGACACATTCAAAGTCACATGACTCAAATGTTTGTGAACCCTTGGCACAGATTAATTTCTTCCCACCCTTCATCTTTTCCCCCCACCACCACCCACCTTTCCTCTCCCCCCCCCTCATTGCGTGAGGCGGCTGTTCACAGCGAGGAACGAGTGTGGTGGGCCCCACCGGTAAGTCATCTGCCCCCTGTCAGAATGAGTAGGCCACTAACGGATTACCCAGTAGGTTTCCCCCCAGCGGACCTGCGTGGGGCTCGCAACACTCACCAATATGTGAGCAGCGCCCAGCGCCCCACGCGTTTAAATGCCCGTCGTCTGCTGATTCACCAACAGCGTCCAGCGCGCATGCTTTTGGGATCCCATACCTTGCTGAGTCGAGCCAGCACTGCCCGTGAGCCCCCTCTCCACCTCTTTACGTTCTGCATTCACTGACCCTCATTTCGCGAGTGCCATTGCGCCCTGTTTGGCATGCAACACCCACCCCATTCCCCTTTGGATGGCTGTCGCTCTCCGTTTCGCATGCTACACCCGTCCCTTCCCCCTCCGGATCGTCATCCCCCCATTTCTCATGCGACAGAGCACCATGCCCTCTTGGACGGCCGTTGCCCTCCATTTCGCATATGGTACCTGTCCCTGCCCCCTTTGAATCATCATCCCCCCCCCATTTTGCATGCGACAGCTCACCGTGCCCTCTCGGACGCCCTCCGTTTTGCATATGGTACCCGTCCCTGCCCCCCTTCGGATCGTCATCCCCCCCCCGTTTTGCATGCGACAGCACACCATGCCCTCTCGGATGGCCGTCACCCTCCGTTGCGCATATGGCACCCACCCCGTCCCCTTTGGACCGCCGTTGCCCTCCGTTTGGTATGCGATACCCATCCCATCCCCCTTCGGATCGTCACCTGCCCCCATTTCGCATGCGGCAGCCACCCCATGCCCTTTGACAGTGCCATTGCCCTCAGTTTTGTATGTCCCACCCATCCTGTCCCATTTCATAGTGCCATTGCCTTCTGTTTTGCGTACTACACCCACCCTGTCCCCTTATGTAGTGCCATTGCCTTCTGTTTTATATACTACATCCACCCTGTCCCCTTATGTAGTGCTGTTGCCTTCCGCTTTGTATACCACACCCACCCCATCCCCTTTTGTAGTGCCGTTGCCCTCTGTTTCACACCCACCCTGTCCAATTTCGTAGTGTAGTTACTTTCCTATACATACATGTTGTAGTTAGCTTTGTTATCTACTATTTTCAAGCTCTCAGAATGTCTGGTTTAGCATAAAACAGAAATTTTCGTCAGGTTGGACTTAGAATATTTTTGAGAACAGCAGTTTCCGGTGAGAAAGGGCTTATGTAATGTCTGCCCAACTTGACAAGTTGCATGATCTGTTATCTCTTCCTTCATCCACCACCATATAAGCTCATCCTAGTGACCTAGCTTCCTTACTATGCCTCCCAAAGCTTCCAAGAACACTGCTACTGTCCCTAACTCCCCTCCCAAGACTCGTAGAAGCACCAGAAAGCAGGCCAGGGCTGCATCTGCTGTTGATGCCTCTGCTGCACCACCTGCCAAGAAGGTTGCTGTTGGGGATGAAGAAGAGGAGACTGATGGTGAGATTGGTGAAGGTGAATCTGTTGGTATCAGGGGCAAGCCAGTCAAGCAAAACAAGTAAGAAAAATAAAATATTCCTGAATTTGCTGCTAAAATAAATTTGTTGACAGGAAACGTGCAGCAAAAAAGGGGAATGTGTATGTATTTTTCAACTGGTAAATGCATCACAGTTTTACTGTCCATGACCAACAACACAGAGCTACTCTCTTTGCATTTTAAACAGGATGCAGGATGTAGGGCAACATCATGGATTAAATGTTTGGCCCATGCAATTATTGCAAAACTTGGGCCTGATAATGCAGTTACTCTATTCTCAGAGTCTGAATTATCTTTGATTGAGACTACAACCACCAGGAATCAATATGTTACACTTTTGTCAGTGAAACTGAGCAAATTTTCACAAGTTTTGGGCCTCTATCCATATAATCAAAGACAGAAATTCACAGGTACCTTGCAATGTACATCACATAATTCTATCCAACCAGCCCTTCTTATTTGCCCAAACTCATCTGTCTGTTTAACATCAGATTGCAATCGGTGTTCTTTAACACAAAATACCCGACCTCGGGATATTCCAACTGTGACTTTAATCAAAGGCATAGATGTATTTCAGAATGTCCAGTTGCTCTCTGGATTTTGCAGTAACTGCAAGACTATTTATTATGCAGATCATGAACGTACACCTGCAACAGATAATACCGAAGCTATGCAATTCTTTCTGAACTATGCAGTTTACCTTAAGGTTGGACAGAACCTTTGGGTAGATCACAAGTTTTCAGCAGCAGTATTGAGTGGAATATATCATCTCCATGCATCTACATCTGGTTGGGCCAATTTTTTCAATGACACCTATGGCACTGACTGTGTCACACTTTCCCGTTGCCAAGTTCAGACTGCTTTTGTACATGAATCTATCCGGCAAGCTTCTGAGATGTCTGGAATAGATTTTATTATCTGAGATGTGGCGTCAATAGATGAAGTGACAGAAGAAGCCTTTACTGTTTTGGGTCATGAGGGTCTCATTTGGCCAGCAAAGGGTCATGCCTGTGCTGAGTGCTCCCAACCCTACCAAGCAACATCAGATATAATTTCAACCCCTAATGACTCTTCTGCTGTTCTTGGTGTTGACCCTGTGGTAGCATCTACAGTAGTGCAATCAGGTTCTAATAATCCTGCTGCTCAGAACTCAGTTCAGATGCAGAATGTAACAATGCAGGTAATTGATGGAATGGTTAATGGCACAAAGGTATTTTTTTTTAATTCTGATCCATAATAGTAAGATTTAACATTATTATCTGGCATTGTGCATATGATGGTTGCACATCTGATTTAGCAAATTACCGAGGAGGTGCCTTTTGTCAAGTGCATGAACATGAATTTGGCAATCGATGCCGTGTTAGAGATTGTATAGGCACTTCAATTCCTTCTACCATGGCTTGTGAAGCTCATCAAAATGTTTGGAATAAATACAAGCTTGATCACTCTGCTGAAGGGTTATCAGGCTCAAAGAGAATGTTGAACCGTCAGCAAGAAAATTTAGAGTGGAATCCAAAACACGAGCGTGAATATCAGCCACATGACCAGCCACCTGCAGAACTTTAAAAATAAAACACTATTTTGGTTCTGCAACCTTTTATTGTGTTGAAACAATCTGTTTCCCATGTGGTGTTGTTGAGGCATGGGCAAAATTTGCAAGATCAGAGTCAGATCCAAATATCCTGGCTTTTATAAACAAAGTTTATCCAACAAAGGAATCACGCCCTGACTATATCTGCATTGACAAAGCATGTACAGTGCTTAAACATATTGCTGCACAAGGTCACTGGGATGAATGGTCACAAACAACACGATTTATAGTTGACAGTTATCATTACCAGAATCATCGCAAAACAGATATTCTTTGTCGAACTTGGTGTAATCCAGCTCCCACAGATGGGTCAGCTCCAAATTTAGTCATAACAGCAACAGCTTCTGATGGGACCACATATCAAAAACAGGCATTTAATACTCAGGTAAAATTCTTTCTAGTCATTGTAATTATTTATGTACTGATAGTATAACTGAAATAGGCCTGTGAGCAACTCAATGCATGGCTTGGTGAGTTTTGACTCCATTCTCAAGAGAATGACACCTCAAAACTATAACTGGTTTATACATACCATGCTTTCTTATCACACAAGGAAGGTTCTCCAACAACAAGCTAAAAAAGAGGAGTGACAGTCACTGATCAGCTGGAAGCAGATGGCAATGATGATGATGACTAGGCTAAATAAATGGCATATAAAGATATAACATGTATATGTAGACTATGGTAGATAGCAGTTGAAAACCTCTCTGGATATGGTAATTGGATTTCTTCAATAAAGTCTGCAATTAAACCAATAACAGTCCAGTGGAGTCCAGTGGACATCCACTGGATATCCACTGGACTCCACTGGCAGAGCACTCTTGGATCTGGTCTAATTAAGTGCTGAGAGTCCGGTGGAAGTCCATTGGAAGTCCATTGGAAGTCCAACAGACTGGACAGTCCGGCCAGTCCACCTGTTTTCTGTCTTGAAGTGACTTGACCGGAATTTGACCGGAATTTGGCCGGACTCTGACTGGACTGGTAGCGGAAATTTTTCAAGTCCAACGGAATCCGTTGGACGTCCAATGGACTGTCCAGCCAGATTCATCGGAATTGGCTGGGTCCGGTGAAAGTCCGTTGAAGTCCAACGGAATATGGGGGCACTGTAAAGTACACACAAATGGCTGCACCTTTGAGGGCTAACAACGCCCTGATCATGCACCTCCTCCATTGTCCCTAACACACATAGCAGCTTCACAAGATCTATGGGGTACAAATACAGCAGCCGTCTGACATCCTCTACCAGACATGAGCTCCCCTGCACAATGCATGCGTAGTATACCCAGTGGTTGATCCTGAAGCAGTGCCCTAGTTCATGGCTTGCGGTGCAGCAGACACTGTCATACACCAATTTTGATTGGATATGAGATTTATCTATAAGCTTAGAGCATCTGTCTTGACTCCCCATTGCATGCAGAAGCCAGGTTTATTATTTTGCATTTTTATCTGAAGCACATCTTTCAATATTCAACATCAAAGTTCATTCACAGTCCACTTCAATCTCCATTCCAACTTTCAATCTCCACTTCAACCCTTTAATCAGCTACATTCCCTATCAATGATTCAATTGTCTATCTATTTCAAACCTCAAGGCTATGCACAGCTTATTCCTGGACATCATTCCTATCCATCCTAGTATGCACAGCACTGCACAGCATCATATATCACCATTGTCATCAGCATTTGGTCATCTACAACCATTTGGTCCTTAACTGGATTCCACATATGCAGCAAATCTTTGTCTCACTCAGCAGTCTTGGTAATGGATGACTGAGCTGTGCCATGAATAGACTGGTTCTATTCATTAGCATGATACTTGTTCGCTATTTTGGCTCCTTTTCTATTGTCTGACACTTTCATATGATTGATCCTTCCTTCCTTTTGTCATTCTTGCTTATTGTACTTACTCAGCTTTGCTTCTTTCTTACTCATCTCGCTTCGCTTTTCATAATCCTGCTTATACTTCTTACTCATCCTATGTTACTTACTTACTCATCCTTCTATTTTTCACTCCTAAACTCCGTCAGCTTTCAATCTATTGTATGTAGTTGGCAGATGGAACTACTGGGTGTTTTTCTACAGAAAGATTAGTATAGTTTGGACGCTTGATCTCTTTTAAATATTTCTCTATGTTCTCTGGTATATAAACCACGTAGTAGTATTGCTTGTAATGTAAGGAAGTTACAAGCCCCAACTTTCTTCACAGCAACATTTTCAAGTTATCAGTAATCAGTATCAGCACTCCAGTACGCACTCAAGAAGTTGTTATCAGTTTTCAGCAAGATATCCAGCAAGCACTCCATTATTCAAGACGTCCATCAGTGGCTAGACCAGCCTATCCAACCACCCACGTACTCTAATCACAGAGAATTTTATCCTGTACATTTTGACCCTATCATCCTCCTCACCCTTCATTCTTCCTCTAAATCAAGATCCTCAACTCCCCATCGCTTCTGTTGCTCCAGAATATTTTATTCAGCAATTTTGGTCTTGTTGTTATCTTCATCCATCGCTCCAGTCACTCTCTATCTGCCTCCCTGCGTTGTTTGATTTTTTTTGGCTGAAGAATATCGCTTAGGTCATCACCTTCAATCACCCTAGTCATCTCTCATTCACCTCGCTGCTCTGTTTGAGGTTTGGATCAAGAACATCGCACAATCCTTCATCATCTATCACTCCAGGCCGCTCAAGTCATTACTCAATCAGCAGGCTTTACTTCTAGCTTTGCAGATGCTGTAGACTCAATTGAAGCGCACTAGGATCAAGACCACATTCTCACTCCTGCCCCCGTATCAATCTCTACAATTTATCTAGTCTTTTGGCCCCTCTGCAGTCATCACTCCTCATTTACACCATTTTACCCTAACCAAGTCGGGTATTTTCCTCCCAGTAAACACTTGAGGGCATTTTATACCCTCTCTTCCAATTATCTTCATTTAGACGTCCCTGCCCTCCTCAGACCACATACACCTTCACAACCTAGTGGCCAAGCCAGCCCTCACTTTAACTCAACAGGGAGAGAGTTGTCTTATCTAGTCTAGACCATTCCTCTCTGGTTTGTGTTTTGGTTTTTGATTTATATATCAAACCACACACTTCATAGTTCAACGCATGAGAGCCATGTACCAGAAAGTGTTTCTGGTGATGAGTGGCCATTTAGGGGAGGAGTGACTGTGTACACTGATAAAGCTGCTATCATAGGAGATTTGTTGGAAGGGTCTAGGAGTCCTAGTTGCATTCCCAGCAGTATTAACTCTTTCTCCTTTGGGAGTGTGTCGGAGAGAAATGAGACTTTGATACACGTGTTTATGTATAATGCGCAATGTGACGCCAACCATGCATACTCTCTTTCCACATTCTGTACAATATTAAGCCTCAGGTTGTACCTTGTCATCAAGATCACAACGACATGACTCCCACCATACACACGCCCGCATACAAACACGTCATCATCTTTGTGTTCTTAACTTGAAGTATCACATATTATCAGTATTCCATGCCTGGCCAGTATCCTTTGTGGGTGCAACAAAAAGCTATTGGCTTCTACCATTGGGTTAGTTTCTAGTAGTAGGTTGAGGAATGCCAAAATATTTTTGACATCCTCAGCTTCCTTTCCAAATTTACTGCCAATCTCTCATCTCTCTGAATACCTTGTTCCATATGAACTACAAGTCTGATCCCAATGGAGCCATGGTTTCCTTTAGACTCACTAAAGAAACAATGAAGAACATGGTGCACAGCTCTCAATCGGTCAGTCATTACCCACAAACCCTTGCTGATGACAAGTCCTGAGGTCAAAATGAACACCAGATGTTACGACAAGTCTTTTTCTTTTCTCTTTTCTTTTTCTTTTCTTTTCTTTTTCTTTTCCTTATCATCTTTCATATCATTGATACATCATCGAACGCTCTGATGATCTTTGCCTTCAATCATTCTTCAAAACTCCATCATATCTCTGATGGACTTTCACTTCTATTCTTATATACATCTGTTGATGAACATTCAGACTCGTTTCAACTTACTGTTTCCACTATTCTTATATACATCTGCTGATGAACATTCAAACTCGTTTCAACTAGCTGTACGATTCATAGTATTTAAACTAGGAAGGATCCACTGTATTCTTTAGCTAGTTCTTGAGAATCCAACCTGCTTAACCTGCTCAACTCGAACTTGAACTTGTTCTTGTACAACGATTGGTGGTTAGATTACGCACACTGCATGACTCTAACTTGAAATTGTAACACCAGATACCTGTTGTCACTCATCAATTTTTTTTCTCGTATGGATATGATCAAGATCTAACATGAACAGAGATCTATTTTCATCATCTCTGTGTTTTGTTCAATACACAGCATCATTCAATTGAGAATAATTCTCGATTATCTGGGTAGTTTGATTTATAGTGAGTACCATAGTAATCAATCCACATGATGCCATATTTCATCACAAGGAATGGCTCACTGAGCACATAATGTGTGGCATAGATATGCAACAAATGAATATAATGCCACACAGTCCATAATAACACCCGGAAGATTGTATGTATATGATATCTTCCTACTGTAGCTAGTATTAAGAATGCGGTGAAACAGTCATGGTGTATCTCTAACCAGTATAATAGGAGTGCAGACAAGTTGTTTTTCATAGTATCAAAGAGAAATATGGACAATGACAGGCACAGAGCCACCACAAGCAGTAGAGCACATAGGAGATGCTGAAACATATCCCAGAATATGTAGGTAAGGAAGTATTAGCAGTGCGGGACTAGGAGTGTCAAAATCACATTGAGATATTGAAATCATGGACAAGATTTTGTAAATGAGAGGGTAGATGCAATGTTAATAACACTGTATGGATTCTGTGAAGGTTAGGAGTCAGCAAAATGAAGGGAACCTCCATTGATACTGGACAGAATAATGGGTAGAAGTGCCTATGACGGTGAGATATTAGGCAAAAGAAATGGTACATTTCGTTGAAGCTATGAATGGCTTCCAGGCTGTAGCAGTACCATCCGAATGAGTTTACTCCTGTAGTTGTGTCAGGTGGATGAGATCTTATATGAGAATAGTGGAGGTGGAGATCAATATGAACAATTTATAAGCAGAGCAGGACTATTGGCCAAGGACAAAGTTGACACTAGGTTGAAATGATGCGCAGCATTCGCTTTTGGAATGTCCCACAGTTGGTTCACAATTAGCACAGATTACCACTCTCTTGATATAGCCTCTGGGTACTTGATCCGTGCAATCCTAAGCATGCTGAATGAAGAACCCTGAACCAGTTATTTGGTTTATAGGGTGACATACTCTGAAGCCATACTTGTTTCATCCTTCCAATAGTTCTGTGCTAGTCCTGTCCACCCCTTCGGAGATGAATACTGTCAGTCCGAAACAGAATATTTGGAGTTTCAAATGCAGGCATTGGGGCGAGATTCCATTACCTCTTGTTATACATGATGCATGACCTTTTAAAATTTTGATTTTATTTCCCTCACTAATGACTTATACAAGAAAAGAAGATCCAAAGCCTTATGTTGAACGAATTTATGGCAAGACACAGTCAAACGCAGAGTCATTGCATTTCACGGGCCACTGTCATTTCAACACACTCTCTTCTTTCTGTTCTTTCCCCAAATCTCTATATAACCCTTCCCCATCTTATCCACTGCTGCTGTGTCCCCTCATATTGGCTGTTGATGTTGTGAATCTTTGTTTATAATGTTCAGTTGCAGCTAGAAGTCACTGAAAAGGCAGAAGCAAAGGTTAATGTGGGATGCAAGGCTTCCAGTGCCAATGTGAGTGTTGTTTAACAATATATCCTGAAGGCACTGCATCTTTTAATTTAGCATCTTCCTCTTCGCATAGCCTCTGCGCTTTAGATCTACCTTGCATAAGCAATTGGCTGGATTTCATCAACCTGATGAAGCCAAATAATGGACCTGCATCAACAATCCTCCACGTCCCAATGGATTATAATGATGGTTAGGCATCAGGTAAGCATGTAATTTGTACAAAATGTGTTTATCTTACCAATTTTTGCTTATTTCCATGTGTTACCCATCTCAGATATGTCTTAGGGCTATAGTTTCTACCATGAGCACCGCTCCTGCCATCTATCTAGCACCAACTGACCTTACTCTCAGTAGAGATTCCTCCACAAATACACTAGCCTCCCTGCATCCCAATAAGAGCATATAAACCCCTGGTGAGCATTTCCATAAAGTTTCTAAAATGTGTATTTGCTGCATACATTTGATTTTATGAGATAGTTCATGTCCTGCACATAGTCACAGAATGCTCACAGGGCCACAGGGTGGAGCAATCTGATAATGATAGATGTAGATTGCTGGTGATTGTATGCATGTGCAGGCTCAGGCCAGGGTCAACTGAAATTCAACTGGAATACCATATATCACATTGAGTCTGGTCTAATACAGATCTATTTCATGGAATAAGGTGGAATCCAAGCAGAATGATGTTCTACTAAATTTATTATATTTTATTAAAATTTATAAAAATAAATTACACATGCAGGAATCAAACTTGGGCATTGGAAAACCCTAAACATAAACAAAATAAACCAACTGAGCCACAAGAGCCTTTGTAGAAATAAAAATAACTAAATTACAAACTAACATAGCTGAATTCTTGGCATTTCTTGGCATGATCTGAACAACATTGTGCACATGACATGTTGATGCCACATCAGTCCATTGTTGATTCTGGCCCTACCCTTTCTTCCACCACCACCACCACCACCTTGTCAGTCAGAGCCAGGCTGATAGCCAACCTGATACAATGGAGGACAACAATGCCTATGATGGCCACACCACTAACAACAACAACAACAGCAATATTGACAATACAGACAAGGATATGGATGACCCCAATGATGATGAAGATGATGGCAAGAATACAGGCATGGTCAAGAGCAAGGATGAGGGCAAGAGCAAGGACAACTCTGATAAAGACCTGGATGCAAATGTGGGTAAGAATGAGGATGAGGATGGCCTTGGCAGTGACAAGAACAATAATATGAGGATGGTGGGGTGATGAGAACTCTGACAAGGAAAAATACAAGAACAGGAGTGAGGACAAAGATGAGGACAAGAGCAAGAGTGAGAATGACCTTGACAAGGACAAGGGTGAGGGCAAGGGTATGGACAAGAGCAAGAGGACACAGACACAGATGAAGGCAAGTGCAAGGGCAACAAGGATGGTGGCTGTAACAAAAACAAGGACAAGGATGATGCAGACAACAATGATGGGTATGGACAGGTATGAGGGTGACAAGGACAGCAGTTGCAACACCAACCATGACAAGGGCAGTGGCTGCAACACTGATAAAGACAAGGACAGTGACGCCAACAACAACAAGGGCAGTGGCTGTGACAACAAGAACAATAAATACAGACAATCTGACAGACAATGTGTACCACAATGGGTACAGATAATATGGCTGACTACAAGTACCATGACAGGTGTGGACCCACACACAATAAATATAATAGCCACTACAGATGTCTACAATAGCTGCAACAACATATACAATGGACACAACAGACATCAACAGCAACAGCAGACATGTACAATAAATGCAACAGACAGCGACAGCTACAGCAAACATGTACAACAGCCCCCACAATGCGTACAGCAGGACTATGACCAACACAACTGTCTCCTCATCCTATTTTTATTTTATTTTTGCTTTTTTTGCTGTTTTTTTGTTATTTTTTCTGTCTTTTACTTTTTATGATTTAATAACAATGAACCTTGCTTGTATATAACATTGTAGATAATAATGTAATACATAGTTTTAATATATTATATTGTGCTATTATATGAATCTGCCATAAGTAATACATTCTAGTTGAAATCCAACTGGATTCCATTCCATTCCATTCCATGTGGAATTAAAGTTGGACTTGGTGAATTTCAAGTTTTTCTTCAATGAACTAATCTGGAATGAACTTGTATTCCAATTGAAATGAGTTCATTCCATGATTTCAGATCCATTCCACCTGAAACCATGAATTGGAATCCAATTGGAACTGGTTTGGATTTTAACTGAAATTTAACTGGAATCTAATTAGAATTATAAAATCAAGTTGAAACTATTAAATGGAATCTGACTGAATTTCACAGATTCTATTTGAAATGGGTAGGACATGGTAAAGTATTGCACACTGTCTGGATTTGAATTTGTTTGGATTTTAATAAAATTAATTTAAAAGCATGATCTTAAATTTGGCTATATTTGTATTTATATTGTATAATAATATTATATTATATGTTCAGATAAAAATAAATCAAATATTGAAAGCAGGCTATAATTTTGCTAACAAAAATGTAAAATAAAATATATTAAAAATATATAATAATAAATATATTTTATTTAATGGTTTAATGTACTTTTAATAAGAAAAATTTTACAAAAAAATATATTATATAGTAAGCTTTTATTTTTAGAAAATACTTTTATTTATAAAATTTTGCTTTTGATTGCTTTTAGCAAACAGTTGACAATGTTTCCAGTAAGAAAAAACTAAAAAAAATAATATACAGTCAGTAGATATTTAAATTTAAATAATTCTATACTAAATTATCTAATATAATATTTAATACTGTCTGATCTATATCTAAATAAGAAAAGGCCTCAAGCATATAATTTAAGTATCAAGACCATCTGAAAATAATAATCTATGATTTAGTACAAAGTTTCTATTTTTAGAAAAAAATATTTCCCACATTTTTTTTATCACTAGTTTTTGATAAGTATTTTATATTTTTTCAATAAAAAAATGCAAATGACATGATTCAAATAGATTTAGGAGTAGAAATATGGACTTTATATTTTTTATTTATAGCATTAACGCAACCACTCACTCATTAAAGTCTACTGGACCTTGAGCACTCCTAGTTGAATATTCAAAACAGCAAATCCAATAAAATTTAGTAGAATCCACAAAAGTCCAGGTAAATACAGTAGAGAAAGATGAAGTACTACTGTATAGTATAAGATCTTCTCACATTCAGTGGACCTTGTTTGTCATTTTACACTCAGATTCTACTGGATTCCACTAGAATCCATATGGACTCTGTAGAAAAGATAAAGTATTGTATCCAATTTGAATTGGTCTGGATTTCAACTGAATACTATGCATCCCAATTGGAGTTTATCTAGAATTATAATATCAAGTTGGATTTTATAGATTACATCTATAATAGATGGGGCATGATAAAGTACTGAGAATGAGAAATGAGAAATGACAGCAAGATCAAAATCACAAAATTTGGAAATATCTTGAAACAAAATTTCTCAAAATAACAAGTACAATGATAAGTAGATATAGAATAAAAAGTTGATGAAGGATTTAAAAGGGTGAAAGATCAAATTTTAATTAATTAAAATAAATAGCCACTGTGAGTACTGGGTAGGCCTGATGTTAGCTCTCAAATTCTTCTTATATACAGCGACTCAAAAACTGTCCTGATGTTTTGAGATTGAATTTAAACTGACTACAATGACATGTGGTCTTGATAAAATTGTATGATTTTAAATGTACTAGAAAGCCCTGAATCACAGCTTTTGGGAGATATAACATATGCTTGTATTTATTTGGTTCATCTATTATTATTAAATACTTTATAAAAATAACACATCCAAACAGTTTCTTTGCAGTCCATTGGAATTAACACAATAAGGTTTTTTGTTATTGTAAACATGCAAAAAAATATCAAATGAATAAAAAAATGTTGGAAGTATATAACAAAAACTGCAACTTTACATTCCCCCAAGTTTATAGCCCATTATTCTCTGCTACACAGTAATACATTCTTTCTCTTTTAAATTATGCTCTAACATCATCTTTATGCTGGAAAATGATGATTCTATTTGCAAAACTGATGTCAAACTTAGTGTTTTGAAATCAACTATTTGGGTGACATGTTTTAAGATAGAGTGATTGATGAAAAAAAATCATGAAGACCATTTTTCTAAGCTCACTGAGTGCCCCATGACCACTACCACCTAGTTTGACTTGTCCCCATTGGAAAGACTGATACTTCTGCACAACTCTGCTGCCAGCTTCTCACAATCACTGACACATCTATCTCCATCTAAACCATTCAAAATTCTCTCAAAAAAAAGATCTTGTAGCACAAGTCAAGCTCAAAATGTCATTCCTTTCTATTGCTTGAAATTTGTCCAGAAGTATGAAAACTAAACAGAAAAAGACAGGAAACATATTATATTCACAGATGAGACCAAGATCAATTGAATTGGGTCAGATGGAAGACAGGTGAGGAAAAAGGCTGGTTCTCCTCTCCAAACTCAGTATGTAAAAAACCATCAAATTTGGAGAAGGACATATGATGATTTGGAGTTGTATAATGACAAGTGGTATTGGCTACATGTGCAGAATAGAAAGCAAGATGGATGGAGAACTCTATATGAGCATTTTAGATGACTATGTCTTCCAAACACTGGAGTATTACAACCTTAATCAGGATGATTTCATCTTTCAGCGATCATCGGTGAGGCGTGCTATTCTATTAATGTCCACAAAGTGCATTTCTGGCAGCCAGAAGATGTGTCAGACTGCCTGCCGACAAAAGCCGACCACGATGTGTCCATGTTGGACCACATATTCCTCTGATGGGCTACAGAATATCTGCCAATGGACTTTTGATTTCTATTTACCTGTAACATGCAAGCTCTCTGGAAACAATATATTCCTCGTAACACCTTCCTTAGAAACTCATTGCTGAGCACAGAAAATGAGTGCGGAATTGGCATGTAGAAAGATGTGGGATGGTGGGGGGATGGAAGGGGTGAGAGGGAATTGGTCTCCTTATCGTACCCATACACGGAAAAACCCGTGCCCATCACGCTGATTGTGTACAATTCAAGGTATCTGCCAGCGATACTTTCATATTGGTTGCACATCTGCTGGTCTACTTTTGATCAGGTTGAAATCTGGTCTATATGAGGGAAAGGCTTGATTTCAATAAAAAAACACAGGACACTTGCACCTTCGAACGATGTATATCGCTGTAAAGTCAATAGCACCAGGAGTTGCTGATCTCTTGTACTGAGTGTCACCTGATTGTGCTCAGTGTGGGGAAAGAGATCGGTACGGAGGGTGTTGTATGACCCATAGTATTCAGATTCGTCTGTAGTAAAGTGATTAATTGTCTAAAACTGTTCTAGGATGGTATCAATCCGGCATGACCAGTAACATCTAGTGATTTTAGTGCATGCACAACAGAGGGACGATCACATGTTCATAGTGTTAGATGAAGCTAGGCGGGCAACGTCTTCAATACAGCTGGGATTCAAAATGAGTGTGTGTAACCACGCTCTTGCATCATTTGTACCAATATAAGGGATGAGAAAAAAGAAGATGATTCTACCTAAGACTCTGTTTTCACAATTAGTGGAGGCGAAAGGAGAAGTTTCTGGAAACCGCTGGATATATCGGGGGGAAGGGTCAGAGTGTCGAATCACCGATTCAATTCCAAACCTTGAGATGGACACCCGCTGCTACAGCTACATGGACAGCCGAGTGAATTAAAGCCCCTGTCGGGTAGATTAAACACCTTCTGCACTATCAGCCATCAAAATCAAAATCAAAACAAATGAAAAAGAGAAGAAAGAGAAGCGTACTTTGGCATATAACAACTCGATGATTTTGCTGATCTGTTCAAGGGTCTCGATGGCGACTCTGTATGTGTTCTGTATGAGTGTTCAAGAGTGAGTGAACAGCGTACAAGAAAGAGGAGGAGAAAGGAGAAAGAAAAGAAGCCTTATGTTGGCTTTTGGCTCATCATAGATGACGAGACACCCTCGGCCCTGGTCCAACACGCCATAGAGCACTTTATCTAAAATCATCTTCGACAATATGTCATGCCAAAAAGAAAAAAACAGATCAGCACTGACATCTCGCCCCAAGCAACGCAATGCAAACACAAAAATGAAAGCCAGGCCAAAAGCAAAGAAAATGCATTTAGTCTCCACTGCCTACCTCTCCTGCCAGACGTGCTCTGCGACATATGCGACCTCGATGACCAAGTACAGCTCTATGATCTTCTTGAGATTGCTCTCAAACAGCACGTCGTATAACGCAGCGAGATGCGTGCAGATCGTTGGGTCTGATTGCAGTTCTGTGATAGCAATAGTGACGATTATATGAAAGGAGGGAAGGGCATCAGCATCAGTCAATTAAGATTGAGATGCCGGAAAGAGAGAACAAGAGCAAATGATGAGAGAGCGAATAAAAAAGCCACATAAGTAAATAGATGGGGTTGAAGGATGGGATGGAGGGTGAACAGACGATGCGTAGCAGAATGGGAGGTGTCAGCTCTTTCTCTTCAAGCAGAACAGCGCATCTCGACAGCCCACCAACTAACCGTGCCTGCCAGAGAGAGAAGTCCCAAACTGAACTAAAAACCTACCACACACGAAAAGCGTGAGTTCAATGCAGCCTAAATCCACCACCCAGCCCGCGACACTTGCACGCCAGGATCAACATAACACGTGCACGCCACATGCAGTGATTCCGAGGCAAAACTCCTGACGAGAAATGAGAGAGAAAGAAAAAAAGAGAACAAAAAGCAATGAGAGAGAAATGAGAGGTTAAAAACCAAGAAAAAATATATTAACAGCAGCGGTGACCCAAAACTTAGCACCCAGCACCCAGAACCAGAACCAGTCCACCACACATGTGCATGCACGATAACTGCCGCATGGCCATGGCCAACGAAACTACCTGCTCATCTCCCGCTCCTACTCCTGCTCTCGAACTGCACCTCACCACACGCAAACGCAAGGTCCGAATACACAGCACCACATGGCCACAAAAAGGTTGCAATCACAATGAGCACAAGCACAAGCACAGAAAACCCTCCCCCAAAAAAAGTGAATTGAAACCCCCAAAATCTGCAAAAAAAAAAAAACCAAAAAAACACTCACCAACCCGATACTCCCGCAACACCCCCCTGAAATGCATGCAAATCCTGCTTCTGATGCGCACGCACAACGGCTGGCATGCTCTCCATGTCGTGTGAGGATGCATACTGCAGGGAAAGCTTGATGGTGAGCAGAGTGTTCACGTCTTTGGGCTGTTGTTGGCAGTGCAGTGGCAGCAGTGATCCAGAAGTGACAAGGTGGTGGAGGCAACGAGAAGCGGTGTTCGTGTTGATCAGGGAGAGAATGAGGGAAAGGCGGGATTGAATAGAATAGAACATCAGTTGCGATACGATGCATATGCATGAGGAAAAAATGGAAAAACAGACAAGGTCGAGCACGAGCATGAGCACAATCGACGAAGGGTTGCATGAAAGAAACACAACACCCACCAAATTCAACATAACCTTGCCCAACAGCATATACTTCAGCTCCTCCGGCACTTTCCCTCCCCCACTACCTCCCTCGTTATCATTCCCCCCCCCTCCCCCCCCTTTGCTCTTATCAAGCACCGACAGGTTCTCAAGCGCCTTGAAGAAATATAAGTACGTGGTGCTATAGTCCTTCTCCTCCATATGGAGGATGCCCAACGGCAGATAGGGCAGGGCAAGCAGGGCAGGCGGACAGTAGATTGCGTTGGCGGCTGTGCGGGAGGATGTTATGGATGCCTGGGTAGTGTGGGGGTTAGCGTGAGTCTGGGTAGTGCAGGGAACAAGGAAGAGGAAGGAGAAAAAAGAAACACACCTTGGCCTTGGGCATATTTCCCAATGCGCAATATGTCCAGCTCTTGAGGAGGTGCATCTCCGTGAGGATCATCTTGTTGTTGAGCCACTTGAGGTCCATGAGCAGGATCTCAATGAGTGCAGTTGGGGGCAGGTACTGGGGGACTCAAGTTGTCTGTATATGTGTGTCATAACTTAGCATACAAAATCCGAAAACTGAATTATAACAATGAGAGGGTGCACGCACAGTCCAACAAGCCAGCGTCTCCGAGACTGTGCTTAAGGAAAATGTGCTTCTCCAGTTTGGCCCAGGCGATGTTGTCCATCAGTGCTTTCATCTGCACTTTCTGGGAGTCGGCGATGGCAGTGAAGTAGTCCAGGTGTGTGCGGACTGCACAGGGTGGTAATCAGAGATCAGATCAATGGAATAGAGGGAGGGAAGAGGGAGGACACACTGAGCTTCATAGTCTTGGCTTTTGCAATAGACAACATGAACGCCCGCAAGTGGTTGATAACCTCTGCCAGTCCCTCCGTGTACCTGTGTGCATGTATCTGTCAGTCAGCTCCATCCATGCAATGTACGTGAGACCCGAAAGCATACTTTTGATCACGATAGAGCTCACTGAACTTGAAAAACACTGCCTCGTGGTCCCTTAACCCGTCCCTGCTCTGGCTGGTTGAAGTCGTTAGGATCTGCTTGTACAGCGCCTCAGGATTTGTGTAAGTGTAAGCTTATGCATGCATAGAACGACAGCAGCAATGCTCCTTTGTTGTAAGCAGAGGTGATGATGATGGGGCTGATGTTCCGCTCAAGCTAGGAGAGGATTGCGCAAGGATGTTGCCGGTCATGTAGTGGACAGATGGGTGGAGTGGAATTGGTCAGGAAGAAGAAAAGGAAGAGGGAGGAAGAGAGGACTGCCCTCGGAGGATGATAACACATTGTGGTGCTATCGCCGCACTCCATGTCCTGGGTCCTGCTGAGCTTGATAAAATTCATGCCATATGGTGGAGTCGTGTTCAAGAGAGCAGGATATAAGGCCGACGTTACGAGCAACTGTGTTGTTGTGGACTCCAAGATGTCTAAGTTCAGGACAGGCTCTTGAGTATATCAACCATTTCATGTGCTCGGGTCCCCGCGATTGTGTGCGTGTGCAGGCTCGGACCGGGGACAAGTCACAAACTGATGTCATTCTTCAACTTGTTGTCCTATTGCAAACCCCTTTGATTGCTGAGGTGCTGGACAAGCAGATTCTAGCAACTTCAACCAGCCAGAGTAGGGAGGGTTATGGAGCCATGGGTCAGAGCTTATCAAGCTCAGCAAGCTCTATCAGCGATCCAAAGTATGCCCTCAAGCCTCATGTGCATGGATGGATGAGGCTGACGGATTTATGCACACAGGTACTCGGAGGGCCTGGTGGAGGTCATCAACAGCTTGCGAGTGTCCATGTCCTCCACTGCCAAAGCTAAGACTGTGAAGCTCAGTACTTCCTCCCTCCTCCCTCCCTCTATTTCATCGATCTTTGTTTTGATTACCCCACCATCCCCAACTCCCGGAAAGTGCATATGAAAGCGCTCACGGACAACATCTCCCGGGCCAACCAGGAGAAGTGCATTTCCTGAAGCACAAGTACAGTCTCGAAATGCGGCTTGTCGGACTGTGTGCGCGCTCTCATATTGTCATAATTCCAGTTTTTGGTGTTTGTATGCTAAGTTATTGTACACACATACAGACAACTCGAGTCCCACCGGTACCAGCCCACACTCGCGCTCATCAATACCCTGCACATGGTGGTCAAGCGGCTCAACAACAAGATGATCCTTGGTGGTGCACCTCCTCGAGAGCCGCATGTATCGCAGACTGGGCAACATGCCCAAGGCCAAGGTGTGTTGCTTTTTTCCTTCCTTTTCCTTGTTCCCCGCACCACCCAGACTTACACCGACCCCTATTCCACCCATGCATCCATAACATCCTCCCGCACAGCCGCCAATGTGGTCTACAGCCTGCCTGTGCTGTAAGCACGCTTCGACCTGCAGTCCGGCATTCTGCATGCGGAGGAGAAGGACTATCGCACTGCGTACTTGTATTTCTTCGAGGCATTTGAGAATCTGTCGGTGCAGGGCAAGAGCGAGGGGGTAACAAGAGGGGTAGTGGGGAGGGAAGGCACAAGATTGTAACACATAAAGGAGACATACCTGATTACATTCAGTAGTCCATTGTGAGCTGGCTTCAGCCCTCCAGCAAGCAAGGTGGTCTTCCAGCCAGTTGACTAGCATATGAAGTCAAGGATGGGTTGCATAAAGCCAGTCAGATCTTCAATCACACTAAGGAAGAGTGTAAAACAAGGTCAGCAATATGTATTGGCAGAATAAATGTATTATACTGACCCAAGTCATCTTCAAGATTTGTTGATGGCTCACCCATGTCTGCATCATATTTTTCCAATGCTGCTCAATGCTGCTCTGCTGCAGCTTTCTTCCACCTTCTCTGCTCTCCTACACCCAGCTCTCCAAATATCCTCTCGCGCGATTGCATCTTAAGTTATTGCAAGGTGTTTAGGATCCACTGGGGGATCCATTGCAAGCAGCTCCTGCTCAACTGTATTGCACTGAGTCTGCTCGTTTCTCCACATATTGACAGGTGTTTTCAACTACAGTTTGCTGCACTATTTGCCAATATGTTTCTGGGTCAACACAGTATAGGTATTATTGAAGTGTTTTGACTTTGAGATGTTGTGGTTCTTGGCATACTGGTAATGAAACTGTCAGGGAAACACTAAAATCAGTGTGACAAGGCCACCAACAAAGACAAGCAAGAGAGTAAGTGCAGACGATAGACTTATGAGGAATCAATGATCTAAAGGTTCACACCAATGATAGTGGAAATCCTAAGAGATTGAAGCTGGGGATCTGCCTACAAAACATGCAGTATTTATACTACTCTAGAGATGACTGACTAAGCAAGGTTGCATGATGAGTAATAAGAAAAACCATGATGAATACTAAAGAAGAAAATGATGTGTAATGATGAGTAATAAACAGGATCATGATGAATAATAAAAGGAGTGATGGTGGAAACTTCTGGAATGATCAAAATATTAAGAAAGATAAAAGATAAAATGAATGATGAATGATAAGATAAAAGATAAAAGATAATCAAGTGATGAAAATAAGAGTAGATAGGGAAACCCTGGCAGAAACCAACATTGAATTTGCTAAACTGAATGTGCTGTTAATTAATTATAAAACTCTATGATGTTGATGTTATGGACCGCTTTCTGATAGGTGACTGCAACACTCCTTTCCTTCATCTTCTTCACCGCAATGGCATACCCTGCTGGTGACAATTTCTCTGGGTCCAGTTCTTTAACTTCAACCTCAGACAGCTCCTTGTCATGAGGTAAGTCAATAGGATATCATTTCAAATAATGTTACTGAGTGTTTAACATGGCCTCCACTGTGTACTTTTCAGCAACAGCCAGTTCATGTGCTGGTTTTTCCCCCTCCAAAAACTCTTATCAGGAACCATGAAATGCACCACATTTTCCCATGAAGTTTACTTCAAAATGTTCATGTAAGTCTCTCTTTTAATTAGTGAAATGATGGCTACTCACCTGTAGTGTATTTTCTGTGCAGTTCAGGAGATGAGCAACACTCAATTTGCACACTCTATGGTGAGGATGTTCATGTGGGTCAGGTCAGTTGTGGACTGAGAGCTGACAAATCTAAAGATTGAGGTGAATGTGTTTCAAACTGTTTTGTGACAGTTGTCTGGTGTTGGGTACATATTCTTCAGAAATTTACTGAAGTATGTTGTAGCCTAATCTTTTCTTTGCTTACAGGATATTCAAAACTAACTACTTTAGACTACTCAATAGACAGAGATCAGTACTTTACAGTGCTCCACAAGTACCAGTCAGAACCACTCAGGACCACTTGGACCCAGTCAGAATCAGTCAGAACCAGTCAGAATCCAGTCAGAATTTCTCAACATGTACTTGCTCAGTGCACATGATGATGCTTGGTCAGCCTTATATAAGCCTTTAAATAATCCATTGAATCACATGATATTTATGTTTAATCAGCCTTACATAATATTTTTACATAAGCTATTAAGTAATCTATTCAGGTCACATGATATTTGTAATAAATGTGAAATTATAAAGTGCACTCAACAGGAATTGAACCAAACAGCTTTATATATTAATTCTACACATTCTTTACCAACTACACTATTATTACTTGTGCTATACTCCACATTTAATGAATTATATACTTTTTACTATCATCTAATAATATATTCTGGCACTTGGTCTGAAGCTATACCCACATATTATATATTAAAATAATCATAAAATTGAGGGCAATATGTCTGTAGTTATTTTAGTATGTGAATAATACATCAGTATGTTCAATATGCAAAATACTATAAATTTGAGTATATGTAAAAATTGTAAACCTTTTTTTGTAAAAAATTGCACTCTGTCAGGTATATTTTAACATTGTTGAAATATTAGAAATTAATAAAATACAAATATTAACTTTATTCAAGAAAATTAGATCATATAAGCACAGATTTATGTAAAAAATAGGTGTTTCTTTACCAGAAATTTTTAATTTTATATAATTATTATATAAACATATTCTCTTAAATTTTATGATTCTAATGATACTAAATTTGTCACAAACTGATAAGATCTATGTACACTGTTTGTATTATTGCTTGCTGAGCTATAAATATTATGCTGACATAATATGGTTCTGCTTAATACCACTCCAATTCCACTCAGAATTGGGTCTAATTAAGTTAAAAATTAGGTAAATTCCACTTGGATTCCAGTCAGATTCTGATCAGATTTGAGTTGGACTTGGTAACAGTGGAACCAGTCAGTACTGGTGATTCCGACTGGATTTGGATTGGAATCCAGTCAGAAAAAATTGGCCATTTTTCTGCTAATTTGACAGGCACACTGCCAAACAAAATTCCAGTCAGAACTGGTCAGAGTCTAACCAGTTCTGATCAGTACCTGTGGGGAGTGTAAAGACCTCACAGAGATATGAACCAGTTCAAATCTCACTGCAATTGAGTGTGGCTTAATGAATAGGAAATTCAAAATCTTGGCTTGGTAAATCTTTTTACACCTGTTTTGATGTCTGAGCTTACCTGTCTCAATCTATTTTTATAGGCCCTGCCTTGTCCTACTTCTCATGTTACTCCCATCTTCTGTGTTCTTTCTTGATGACAACAATGCTGGACCTGTGGAAGCACCAGAGTCCACTGGTATGTTGTCTATTGTAGAGAGCTGAAATGCGAAGTTAGATGCTCAGCAACTCAGAGAATTCAGCTCATTATTATTCTACCTGAAATGCAAAGTTAGATGTTATAAGATAGGATGTAAGCATCTATCTCTGGGTAGAAGAAAAGGCATACATACCTCAGTGACTCAGAGAAAGCAGCTGAGGTACAAAAGGCAAAACCGCAAGTATATGTGAAAAGAACATTATCCAGGAAATAATCCATGAAAGAAGAGGAAGCAATACATTGAAGTGGATTAAGGATTAGTGAGTCTGAATGGGAGAAGAGTGGTGATGAAAAGAGGATTAACGAAGACAGTGATAAAGGCATGATGTGAACAAAATGAGTGAAGCACAAAGGAGGAGAGGAAAGGAAATGACATATATGACTAAGAAATTGCTGAGCTAATGAGAATGACTAAACTAATGACTTCAACATCTATTCTTTATCCTCAATTATCAGCTAACACCATTGACCACAGTGCTTAACAGAATAGAGACTATTTCACCTGCACCTTTCATTCCTGCTGCTTCAAGCTCAGTAGTAGGGTTGATCAGTAAAATTTTTTATTTCAAAATAATCCCTAACAATTGCTAACAGAATTTGCTCAGTGGAGGAGGTGAAAACATATTACATAGAACAGCACATGGCTGGGGAGGATGTTCTCACCCCAGACTTTGCTGTGGATTGTCCTCCAGTTGGTCCTCCTGGTGCTATTCCTGCCATCATTGCTGCACTACAGATCTTGCCACAAGTGGCCATAATTCATGCCCATGCTCATCAAGCTGTGCAGAACAATGTTGGACCTAACTCTCAGTCACAGCATCCCTCTAAAGCCACCACACATGTCTTAAGGAAAAGGTTGAAGCCAGTTGCTGTTAGAGTACATGGTTTCCAGTACACCATTGAGAACAACTCCAACTGGGAGCCCCTGGAATCCATCAGACTCAGCCTCAAAAGTTTCCCCAAAAAACCCTGCCATTCTTTCTGTTTATACCTCCACCATCTTCCCACTTTTCAACCCAACCATCCTCATTTCAGGCCTCACTGCCTGAGGAAATCACTAGCTCTGAGGACAATTCCTCCCCCTGTGTCACTCCAAACACATTGCCCTCCAAGTTGTAGATCTTGCACCCAACAGAAACCCTGGACCCTCCATGTTGCCCTCTTGTTCATCTCATTCATTGCTGTCTTCATCATCACCATCGGATTCTTCCTCATTTTCATTGTCATTGTCATCTAGGTTGCCTTTGCTAAGCCACATAAGTCATGCCAATTGAGAAGTCATGGCAGCAATATGAGAGTTTAATCAAGAGTTCTTGCCACTGTCCACATCCTGGGATCAAAATGCTGACCCCAACAGACTTGAAGCAGTTATTGACCACCTGGATCAAGCTCAGACATCTGCAGGGTTTTTTGAAAATGAAAGATTTGAATGCAGAGCACTAGTACTATTACAATCTTTCTCAACTCAAGGATAGTTAGACTAGTTAGACAAATACAGACAATTTTTGCTACAAATTTTGATTGAAGAGTTGAGTGATCTTAAGAGCATTTGAAATATAATATAGGCTTGGCTGGTTACTAAGTAGGAAAATTGTACAAAACATTATAAAATAGATCTATAATGTAAACTAATTGATATGCATTGTTGGAAGCCATTGTTGATTGATATCCTTCCTCATCTCAAGCTTGTTCATCACCCAGTTTTTTCTTCATTTTATAAAAATGTTTTAGGAGAACAACAAATTGCTGCTCACAAAACTTGCCAATAATACCTGGCTTTGAGAACAAGAGAACAATGGTGTTTTTCTTGATAATGGGTCTGTGTCTCTCAATGCTTTCATTTTGCCAAAGTGGCCTCCTCAGGTGACATTTGCAACCTACAATTTCTGGATATATGCTAAGTCATTACCATTATAGCTATTGAGAAAAGGTCCACCTACTTTTTGAGTCTTTTTCATTCATGATCTTTCTTTTGTTCTTGTTCTTGATTTCTGTAAAGATAAGGAGTGAAAAAGAGTGTCTTGGTTATAAGAAATGAGACTCACAGGTAGTAGTAGTTTTTCTTTCTGGTAAGTATAAGAGATTGTCCACCTATCTTGGGATAGTACTTTCTAGCCATTGTGAATGTCACTGGATCAAGGAGTAAAATACAGTACAAGAAGCATGAATGTTGTTCTGTACCAAGTCTTTCCAAGTCTGTAAATCTAAATATGGATTGCCTTCCTAAAATGGACAAGCCCCCAAATTCTCAAAATGTTGAACTTTCAAAGTTATATACTAGTTCTCCTGAGGCTTTTGAGACAAATAAACAATGGAAATGACATCAGGAAAATAGTTATTATATCTATGTAAGTATCTATAGGTTGAGTTAGGTATTCCTAGAGACATTAAAGACACAAAGACACAAAGATATCTAAAGCATTCCAAAAGCAAAGTTACCATAGAATTTGATACTTAAAGAATCTTGTCCAACTCTCAAAATGTGTCAAAGCTTGTCAAAGCCCATTCAAAGTATTCCAAAGCAATATAATGCTATTTCAAAGCATTTTATAAAATTTTAAGCAATCTTAAAGTGCTTCAAATTGATTTGTACAACTACCAATGCAATATAGGCTGCGGCAGTTCCACCAGAAACATGCAAAAGTATGTAAAGATATTATAAAGTAGTTGTAGAATGTTTTAACTATAATCCAAGCCAATCTGAATCAAACTACATGAATTGAAGATTTTTATAGCAACTTAAGTTGAGACACAGACTTTTAAATCTGTATAAAACTGTATAAAACAATTAAAAATGTTGAAAATTTATTTAAATAGCTTTACAGCAGTCTATAGCAGTACAAAGAGAGTTGAACTATAATAAGTGTACCCAAGCATAGAAAAGAAGAGATTAGAAGTAGAAACAATATCAAAAAAAGAATTCTAGCTTTCAGCTGTCATTGCTTCTTCTGCAATTCTATCCAGTTCATCAAAATTAAGATCAATAACATCACTAGAAGCACCTCTAATATTGGTGTGTTTTTTCTAAATATATAGCTTTAGTATCAGATAATCCGAGAAGGAGAAAAATTACATGATTTTTTGAGAATTGTATTTTTACAATACAATGCCCAAACTTTGGTGTTTTTTTTCCATTAAATTCCAGTTTCACTGGTGTTGTAAATAGCTTTAAAAATTTATATAAAATAAGATATATATAGCCAGCAAATAAAAGCAAGAAATATGAACAAACATCTGTTCAGAGGTGTTTTCAGAAAAGGAATATTGATGGCTTAATGTCCATTTGTCCATTCTTTCAATGCATGATTGATCTTGAAGAAAAAAAAGTAAGTATCTGTACATGAGAATGATGGGGCACTTACTGCAGTAGCCACAAGAAAAATAATTGAAGTTGGCAATGAATTATCCTTTAAAATTTGGGCAGTAGTTTTGCCATCGGACTTTACACGAGATGAAGAGGGAAACCATTGACACTCAATAAGATCAACAATAAGCTCATTGAAGAATGGTTTGCATTCATTGAAAGCTTGTTCCTATATGATAAGATTAGTAGTATTAATGGAAATTGACTTTCAATTAAGGTATACCTTGATATTAAGATCACCATAATTGAAATGAGCTTTTTCTAATAACCATTTAATGTCTTCAGATATTGTATGAAGGTCTCCACTGAGATTATAATGTGCTTTTACATGCTCTCTTGCTTTGGTGATGATATCACTGATAAGGGTAGCACATCCATACATGGTCTATTGAAAGAAATTTAAAAAAAATTTGTCTCATTTATATAGAGATGCTTTCAAATGCTATTATGTCTTTCTTGACTCTAGGGTCACTTGAAGCTTCTCTGAGAGCAGAAGCTAAGTTGGTGTGACCACTAATTTTTGAAGTTTCAGTAATGATGTTCCATGCAAATTCCATACGCCCAAATTTGTTTGAAGAAGGAAAGGGAGTATCATGGATCAGAGAAAATTGAACATGCAACTTAGCTGTGACTGCTAGATTTCTGACAGATTCTGAAAAATCACACTCCATAACCTTGGTTGATCTTCCAGCTGTGATTCTCTGCTGCCCCAGGAGTAGCTGATCTTGATGAACAAGAAAACATTTTAGAGGCAGATGTAACAATATATTTTGCATCTTCATCAATGACCAACATCTAAATAGCACAAATAAGCAGTAATTTACCTTCCCCACACAGTCCATATGGACTCCAGTGAACTCCAGTGGACTACAGTGGACTTGACTGGAATTGACTGGACTTGTCTGGATTCCACTGGACTTCAGTAGATTTTATAATATACAGTGAATATGGACTAAAATAACTGGAGTCCACTGGACTTGATATAGTAAATAAGTTCAATCTTAATGTAAATTCAGATGAGTGGAATACAATATATTAATAACTATGTAATACATTATTGTCTACTTGTGAGGTCCAAGACATAAAGAAAAAAGCGAAAAAAAATATGAAAAAAGGGGGCAGGGAGGATGGTAGGGATAGCTGTAGCACCCACCATCCTTGCCCTCACTGTCCCCACCCTCTCCCTCACTGTCCCCACCCTTGCTCTTGCTGTCCCCACCATCCTTGCCCTTGCAGTTCCTGCTGTCCTCACTCTCGCAGTCCCTGCTGTCCTCACCCTCACAGTTGATGTCCTCACCCTCACTGTCCATGCCCTCGCCCTTGCCATCTGTTGTCGCCCCTCGTTGTTGCGAATTGTCCATTTCCATCCTCATTGTTGTCTGCATGGCTGTCATGGTCATCATGGACGGCAGAGAGGGCGAGGACAGCAGCGGTGATGGAAAAAAGAGAGCAAGGGGTGGGTGGTGGTTGGAAAAAGAGCTGACATGTATATTTGATTGTTGTCATGCTGATCAGCCAATGCCAGGCACATGTGCACATCACATGTGCCTGTGAAATTTTCACCTTGTGGACTGAACAAAATACAAAAATGTATTCATAGGAGGCTTTGCTCCCATGTACATTTAACTATTGTTTCATTCAATTGTTATTTCATAGAGTTTATTTCCATTGACTGTAGTCTTTTATTTTTGCAATTAATATTAATATTAATAACTAATGATCATACTTTGGATATTATGTTAATTATTGAATCCAGTGGACTCCACTGGACTGTGCTAATAAATATATTATTTGTGGTTGTTCAGTGAATATTTAAGCCCCAGTCCACTGGAGTCCAGTGGACTTGACTGAACTCATAATCCACTGGACTGAGACTGGACTGAAAATTTGGCAGAAGTCCAGTCCAAGTCCAGTCCAGTCCAGTGGACTAGACAATCTGTCAGCCAGTTTGGCCAGGCACACAGTCCACTGGTGTCCACTGGTGTCCATATGGATTGTGTGGGGAAAAGGAAAGACCTCCAATGCTGTGCTAAAGCTTTCTGAAGCTCTTCAAATGTATGTCCACATTGTTCACATTATTCTACATTATCTAATATCAGACTCTCAGATGATTACTAATTTTTATATGACTCAATATACACTTCATGTCATATCACATGCTAATATATTTGTTATTATCTCTTTTTATCTACCAGCTTTATTACTGCTCATCTATTTTCTTTTATTCTATCATGAGGTATCGTTGTGAGGCTACATGTGGTAGATATTTCAAAACATCCAAAGGTCTCAATTCACATCACAGCACCACCAAACCATGCACTTGGTATATGAAAGGAAAGCCATGAAAATTGGGACCTGTAAACACCAACATTTCAATGAGACATCCAAACAAAACAGAAGAGCAAGCAGAAGGTGGAAATCTATTTGATGTCAGTCTAGATGGTGATGAAAATCTTCCAGAAGAGCAGGATTAGAACAACCACAATCCAATGAATCATGAGGACTTTGATTTTGATATGTAAGCTCTTCAAGCAGGTGGAAGCTATTGAGATGAGTTGCACTTCATTCCCAATACTCCAGAGCTACCAGACAATGGTGTTGAAGGAGAACATGGTCCTGATCCACAAACTGCTGCCAATAGGATCCAGTCAGCTGCTTTGCACTACAGTAAAGTTTTGGATGATGATGAAGATGATTGCACAATCATATGGACTAAGAATGCTGGTGATATCATTCGCTGTGTCATACCTCCCAAGTATATGCCAGAAGAAGAAAATACTGCCATTGGAGTGAGTGATTTTGCTTCCTTTGCCTCAGAACTTGACTGGAAAGTTGCTCAGTGGGCAGTGATGGATGGACCTGGTCATAACACATTTGATAGACTGCTGGCCATACCAGGAGTGAGCATCATTTATTCATATTTAGCATTTTTCCTAAAATTTCACAAAGGTGGTAGAAAAATTAGGCCTTTCATACTAACATACAAGTCCTTCATCAAAAATTGGACAACATACCAGAAAAGGCAGGAGAGCAGCAAAAAAAGACATCTATTTTTCAAGGACAAACCTAGCAAAACATTCACAATCCACTTTTGTGATCCTATTGCTGCTATTCAAAGCTTGTGGAAAGATCCTCATATCTCTATGGGTATGGTGTATGCACCTGCCAAGATATTCTCTGGTGAAAAATCTGGGAGAAATTGTATGTTCTCAGAAATGTGGACAGGAAAATGGTGGCACATTTTACAGGTACATTTTACTGTTTTTGGGAGGATTTCTTACTCAGCTTGTATATTGCAGTCAATGCTGCCACTTGGTGCTACTGTTGCTCCTGTTATTATAGCCATTGACAAGACACAATTTACTTAATTTTCAGGAAATAAATCTGCTTACCTGGTATATCTCACAATCGGAAACATTCCAAAAGCTACATGCTAAAAGTCTTCCAAACATGCCTGTGTCCTTATTACATATCTGTCAGTTGACAAACTTGATCAGTTCAAAATGAATGATCAGCAGCATTAGTTCTGTGTTCAATGTATTTTCCATGATTCCATATGCATTGTCCTTCAGCCTTTAATTGATGCTGGTCAAAAAGTGTGGAGATGGTCAGTGCTGATGGAGCTGTTTGCAAAGTCCATCCAATCCTTACCTGCTATGTTTCCAATTATCCAGAACAATGTCTTGTAACATGCATCAAATGCAAGGCTCCAGCTATAGAACTTGGAAACAAAGAACCTCATGAGCAAAGAACTCAGGAGTGGACAAAATCCATACTTCAAGAGAGTAACCAGTGCATACCTACCAAGGCTGTGGTCACTATCATTGCTCTTCTTGACTTCATTTATCTTGCTCAATATACTACACACAGTACAGAAACCCTTGGCTATCTTCAGAGTGCATTGAATACATTTCACCAATATCATGACTACTTTATCCAAACAGGAGTATGAAAAGACTTCAACATTCCAAAATTCCATTCTTTTCTACATTATGTGGAGACTATTGAGACATTTGGCACCACTGACAACTACAACACTGAGATATTTGAACAGCATCATATTGATTTTTCTGAACATGGATGGAGAGCTACAAATCAGAGAACCAAATTTCCTCAGATGATTTTCTGGCTTTCTCATCGAGAAAAGATTGTGGGTTTTGACATCTATCAAAAATCACTTCAATCATCCAAATCACCACCAGCATCCCAATTTACACAAGCCAAAACCAAACAGCTTTTTGATAATCATGGCGACATTAAAATGGCTCCTCCTACCTCCAGTGCTATAATGCCTTTCAAGCAGCTTCAAAAGCCACCTATACCAATTCCTAAAGAGCCTAATTTTCCCAACTGATCACTATCCATTATTGAAGAAAACATATGGTACCACATTTTTCCTATTATTTGAAGGTTTTTTTAAACCAATACTCCAATACTCCTACTACCAATCAAAATTTGTGTAATATACCACTTCCATTCACAAAATTTGATGTTTACAACATGTTTTGATTCCATCCTGAAGTAATTGACAATGAAAATGACATGGAGTAAAACAATGTTGTTAAGGCTCTTCCAAAGTCTGACAAACTTCTACATGGCCAATTTGATACTGTAGTTGCTATTGTCAACATTGATGCAGAATCAACAGAACTGATAGATATGATATAGACTTTATGTTGATTCCAAATTGCAGACTAATCTTCATTTTTTAGAGACAAAAATTGGTTGTGTTTGTGTTATATTTACTCTGCCAAAGTTCACAGAGACATATGCTGGTAGAGCTCCATCATCACTGAAATAGCCAAAAGGACCTTTGGCATATATTGAATGGTATTCACCTTTATCTAAAGAGTAGAAGAACATCATGATATGATGTATCACATTAAAATAGTGATGACTACGACAACTCCTACAAGGCCACAAGGCACAATTATACCTCTGGCCAATATATGACAGAGCTGCATGCTATTTCCTGCTTTTCCCCAGGGGTCTGTCCCTTCTGAATGGTCTTCTGCAAATATTTTAGACTCCACAAACACATTTTTGTTAATAACTGGTTAAGTAAATATAGCTATCAAACTATATGGTAGTTCTTTAATAAAGCCTTGAATATTACTTGTTATATATTGTGAACAATGAGAGGAATTTTAAATCCACTTGATATATTTTTCAATACACAAACTACTTAAGACAATCTGAGAAAAACAATTTCTTTATTAATTGCTTAAAGATTTCTGAGAGTTTTACATATATCTTTAACTTCCCAAAGACCCTAAAGCAGCTTGGGATGAATTAAAGATCAGAAGTTACTTTTGATATGTCATTTACCCTGTCCGACAGAAAGCAGTGGAAAATGTCTATTTAGTCCATTGGAGCTGACCATTCTGGTCAGACAGGCAATATAAGTCCAACAGAAGTCCAACAGACATCCAACAGATACAAGCAAACCATCAGCAATAGAGTTATTATTATTATTATTAATTTTAAAAAATTGAATTGAGATTGGAAATTTAATACTAAGCATTGTATGCCTCATTGGAATACACAATACTGAGGTAATTAGATAATAGAAAGGAATCATTACATTTGGATGGCTGCATGGTTATGCTCTGACCTGACTTTTGCATTTTGTTCAGCTTGCAGGTAACATTTGGCCAGCATTTTGCTTATTTGATCCATGTGCTGTGTTAAAAATCATGTAACCAAAATGTTGAACAATTGATGGCTCATTCATTTTCTTCCCACCCTTCATTATTATCACTTTCCCTACATCCACTGCCCATGTCATCACAGTGCCTGTTCACCATGAGAAACAGTGATGGTGGGCACCACTGGTAAGTCCCTCTACTCTCTCTGCCTTTTTCCTCACTCACCTATGAAAACAGGCTGTTTGCCAAGGATGTCAAATTGCTATGGGGCTGAGGGCATGTGAATACACCACATAGGCTGTACCAGGTATATTTACCTTGCCCAGCTCATTTTTAGACTCTTGTAACATGATTGCCAGGCCATGCACTGTGTTATATGGCTCATCTGCTGCTGTTTCATTCAATAAACAGTGTACAACCGTCTGAGGTGTGTTCACACCATGTGGCACCTTTTTTCCACCCTACTAACATGATTACCAGGCTGTGTGCTTGGTTCTATGGCCCATCTACCACCATTTTGTTCTGAAAACATGGTGTATGACCATCTGAGGTATGTTCACACCATGTGCACCCTTTGCCACTCCACTAATGCAATGGCCAGGATGCATGCTCAGTTCTATGGCCCTTCCACCATCATTTTGTTCTATAAACATGGTGTATGACTGTCTAAGGTATGTTCACACTGTACACTGAACTATGTAGTATGTGATTTGATATATAAACCAAAAACAAAAATACAAACCAGAGAGGAATGGTCTAGACTAGATAAGACAATTCTCTCCCTGTTGAGTTAAAGTGAGGGCTGGCTTGGCCACTGGTTATGAAGGTGTATGTGGTCTGAGGAGTGCAGGAACATCTGAAGGAGAAGAACTGGGTGAGGGGGGTATAAAATGCCCTTGAGTATTTACTGGGAGGAAGATACCCAACTTGGTTGGCATAAAATGGTGTGAATAAAGTGTGTTGATGGTGGAAGAGAAGTAAGCCTAGATAAATTGGAAGGATAGGTATGGGGGCAGGAATGAGAATGTAGTCTTGATACTAAATTGTTTTAGCCAACTCTGCAGCTTCTACAAAGCCAAAAGTAAGACCTGGTGAATGAGGGGTGAATAGGACAATCAAAGGTGACAACCTAAGTGATGTTCTTGAACAACAAAATCAAACAGAGCAGTGAAGTGGATAAAGAATGACCAGAGCGATGGATGAAGATGACAACAAGACCAAGGTTACTGAATAAAATATTCCAGAACAATGGAAGCAATGGGGAGTTGAGGATCTGAGCATAGAGAAAAATAAAGGGTTCGGATGATGATAGGATCTAAATGAACTGAATAAAATGCTCAGGGATGAGAGAGCGTGGGTGGTTCAATAAGCTGGTCTAACCACAGAAGGATGTCTTGAATAATGGGAGTATTTGCTGGATTTTGTGCTGAATACTGATGATAACTTTTGAGTGCGTACTGAAGTACTGATATTGAGTGCTGATAACTTTGAAAACTTTTCTGCGAAGATAGTTGGGGCTTGTAACTTCCTTGCATTCCAAGCGATACTACTACATGGTTTATATACTAGAGAACATGAAAAATATTTAAAAGAGGTCAAGCGTCCAAACTATACTAACCATTCTGTAGAACAACACCCTGTAGTCTAATCGGCCAACTACATATACTAGCATGAAGGCTGATGGAGTTTAGGAGTGAAAAATAGAAGGATGAGTAAGTAAGTAACATAGGGTGAGTAAGAAGTATAAGCAGGATTATGAAAAGCGAAGTGAGATGAGTAAGAAAGAAGCAAAGCTGAGTAAGTACAATAAGCAAGAAGGACAAAAGGAAGGAAGGATCAATCATATGAAAGTGTCAGACAATAGAAAAAAGCCAAAATAGCGAACAAGTACCATGCTAATGAATAGAACCAGTCTATTCATGGCACAGCTCAGTCATCCATTACCAAGACTGCTGAGTGAGACAACTATTTCCTTCCTATGTGGAATCCAGTTAAGGACCAAATAGTTGTAGATGGCCAAGTGCTGATGACAATGGTGATAAATGATGCTGTGCTGTGCTGTGCATACTAGGACAGATAGAGATGAAGTCCAGGAATAAGTTGTACATAGCCTTGAGGTATGAAATAGCTAGATGATTTGTGGAAGTGGAGATTGAAAGTTGGAATGGAGATTGAAATGGACTGTGAATGGGCTTTGACATTGAATATTGAGGGATGTGCTTCAGATAGAAATGCCAAATAATAACCCTGACCTCTGCATGCAATGGGAGTCAAGACAGACACTCTAAGCTTATAGATAAATCTCATATCCAATCAAAATTGGTGTATGACAATGGCCATTCTGTTTGTCTCATACTATGTTCTCATTTACATTCACTTCATACTATTCCTGATTTATCTTCCTCTCTTCATCCAACTGATCTTAATAATTACCTTATTAGTGAAGGATGCATTTGGATGTATCAACAGTCAATTGTCAAAATGTCTTGACCATGAGAACAGATCTTACTGAAAATGAAGCTGTCCCCATTTAGTAAGCTTATCCCAGGACTCACCAAACACAAAGCAATACCAGATTAGTAGGTTTGAACCCAGTAACTCGATCTCATACAAAGTAGGTTGGCCTGAACCCTGGGTTTATCTAGACAGCAGAAGCATGCATGAATAGACATAAAACACATGTCTATGAGTCTATTCTCAACTCGGTTGGTAAGCTATTACTCAGATATGACTAATTCTTTAGTCAGAATGTTAGATTGGAGCAACTCTAGCTCACTGGTAAGATGCTTGCTGTGGAGTGTGCTTTCAGGTTAACACTTCAATCAAATTTTACAATGACTAGTTCATCACTAGGAAGGTGGGCTTGCGCTTTTAATAATTGTACTGCACAACAATCTTCAAACAGGGAGTGAATACAAGGATTGGCTCACAAGAATTTCAGAATAATATGGTTGTTTTTATGATTTCTTGGTGGGTGCTGAGACTTTTACAAATATCTACTCTAATGAAATACTTTTTCCAGACATTCTTAGGGTCACTATCAGCAGGTACACGCTTCGAGCTGAAGTGTGGGGTTCAAAATTCTGCAGAATCTCTTTCTCTAACACAGTACCATTTCCAGACCTTCTTGGGGTCACTATCAGCAGGTATGTTCTTTGAGCTAAATAAATTGGTGGCCTTCTTGACCTAATAAAACATGCTTTGACCCTCTTGGTCTACTAGCTAAAGACCTTCTTGGTCTTGAAAATATGGAACAAGAAGGAGCTAGGTTGTGAAGCTAGCTTGCGCACCCTATATCTTGGTTGGCCTCTTGCTGGGTATCAAGTCAATGTTTTTAGACTTAGTGGGGTGAGGTAAACTCTTCAAGTATTTCTCCCTTTCAAATGTGCAAAGCACTACTTTCAAATTCAAAGGTGAGCAATATATTGCTATTGCTTGACAAGCAATTAACATCCTCAAAGTTCTTAATACTTTCAGAAAATGCAGG
Source organism: Psilocybe azurescens (assembly GCA_023853785.1). Taxonomy (NCBI): domain Eukaryota; kingdom Fungi; phylum Basidiomycota; class Agaricomycetes; order Agaricales; family Agrocybaceae; genus Psilocybe; species Psilocybe azurescens. The sequence continues at coordinate 40,320 of JAJIRX010000158.1, read as the reverse complement.
TGCAGAATAAATCTGAACTGTGCATTCTTGGGGTAAAAAATTACTTGGTCAATATTTACATAGATTCATTTAATTTGTAGCTACAGGTACATATGATTTTAGAGAATAATTCAGTAAATCAAATCCCTATTATAAACACCTGAACTACATGTTTCTCAAACCATAAGCCTTTCTACAACCAATCAAATTGCTAATAAATAATCTATGTGGTTATCGCATGCCCAGCTAGTACTTGGCACTCTTCAGCTGTTATTCTCTTAGGCATACAGACCACAATGTTTGACAGTAAAATGTCTTCAGCATTTGCCTAGGAATCTAGCTGACGATGGGTTTGTCTGGTTAAACCATGTTATTCAATTTGTTCATCAGCTCAGTGCCTGTTGAACTCTTATTATGAGTCAACTGTGCATTGGGTTGTGCATTATTCCATTTCTCCTATCGGTTTAGAATACTCTTCATATTCATATACTCTGATCTGCTCAGTTAGATGCACGTGCATTGTTTGTTATTGCTTCCGAATATGAAGACTTGCTTGGCACTCCTTGTTTTCCTTTATGTTTCAGACAGCTAAAGCTACCGTTGTCCCATACTGTGATCAGACTCATTTAATGAAGGCTGAGCTGGTTTGTTCTGACTGCCTATGATGCATGAGGACCTGTATTGCACTCCGTGAGACCTCTAGAGTACTTCAGTGCTAAGTCTTAATTGTATCACATGTAGTTAGTGCATGCTAATTTTAGAACACACAACCAACTGCACTGTGTCTTGACCTCAGCTAATGCCTTTGTCTTCCTCTGTTGTTCTTTTGTCAATGCATAGTTACATCTTTTACAAGTAGTATATCATTGTTTACAACAGCTAGCCCAATTGTCCAGTATTTAGACATAATCATGCCATTCATACTGCTTAGCTGTGAGCCAATACTGTTTATTTTGTAGTGTCCCTTATCTTTTGTTAACATATTACCACTCACTTATGTACATCTGGATGCCAAAAATTTCAGCTACTCTTCATTATGCATCCTTTTACACAGCTAGCCATGCAACAGTCTCTTCACTGGTTTATAATCAAAGTGACTCAATCACTAATCCACCCCACAATGTTATTGGTAATGAGTTGATCAACTCTATTGTAGTTAGTCATTAAGACCCCTGACCTTCCTGCATTCAATGAGAATGATTACAAAGATAACAATAAAAGGATTAGCAATCCAAGGGGTACTGGGATGACAACCCGTGACCCAAGGTAAGGGGGGAGGGGGGCCGGGCGGCCTTAAATTTACTTATTTATTCAGTTGTTAAGCCTTAAATTATAGGGCATTGTGAGATAAAGAACTCTCTCTCAAGGTTTAAAAGAAAGAAATAAGCCATAGAAGCCAATTTCAGCTCTTAATAGATTTATGTTTCTGTTTTCTGTCTGATGATGGCATCTGTGGTGGATCCATGTTACATAATAAAAGTGGCAATTCATCTGAATGCTTCTGAAAAATTTTCAAACTGTTTTGGCTGACTTATTTAGGACTATACATGACCAAATCCAACATAAAATAAACTTCATATTTCAAAACTTGGTTTGTGTTTTTTTATCGCCATCAAAACATACCCTATATAGAAAGGGGGAGAGGGGTACAGGAGGCCTTACAAAAAATCTACCCTGGGTGTTTTCTGATATTCTGATACCCTCTTGTAGCAATTGATAGTTGATTTGCTAAGAATAGGTGCTTAGCTTGGTAAACATGCACTTATTTTAGGAGCATATGGTAATATTCCTTACATACAATAGCTACTGATGAGTCCATAAAGACAAAATGGCTACTTTAGATACCCCTCCAAAGTCATTTAGCCGGTGCATAACCCACTTACAAGTTTTAACACAGCTGATTGTATTTATTATGCCACCCTCACCTCAAGCCAAATACTGAAGAAACCTAGTGGGCTGTGAATGTGAATATTTTAGCCACTGCTATTCAACAAATTTTTACTCAGATTTTCATCAGTCTGAACTTCCTGAGATGGATGATTTCCAACATTGCTATCTCCCTCTACATTTTTGGCTTGATAAAAGCCTTGTTACAAGGTGCATGTCTAAGTATCCAATGGTCCTATGTCCTGCATGGCTTCCCACCAAATCAGAAATGCATCTGGAAATGGAGGCAGTGTCCTTGTTGGATACATGTCTATGGTAAATTTTACGCATTGTACTCACAGCTGAAACTAAACATATAATGTAGATTATTGATCCTGTAGATCCTTCGAGTTGAACTGCTGCAGAGACTGAAGAATTTGCTCATTTCAAGAGTGACATATATCAGAAGGTCTTGAAGATTTTATTTAAATCATTAAGACAATGATAACACACTGGCAATGCTCATTGCTCGTGTACTTTACAGTGCCCCCATTTTCCGTTGGACTCCAACGGACTTTCACTGGACCCAGCCAATTCCAATGGACAGTCCATTGGACGTCCAATGGATTCCGTTGGACTTGACAAAATTCCGGTACCAGTCCAGTCAGAGTCCGGCTAAATTCTGGTCAAAGTCTGGTCAAGTCACTTCAAGACAGAAAACAGGTGGACTGGCCGGACTGTCCAGTCTGTTGGACTTCCGTTGGACTTCCAGTGGACTTCCACCGGACTCTCAGCACTTAATTAGACCAGATCCAAGAGTGCTCTGTCCAGTGGATGTCCAGTGGACTGTCATTGGTTTAATTGCAGACTTGGGAGGGGAGTTAGGGACAGTAGCAGTGTTCTTGGAAGCTTTGGGAGCCATATTAAGGAAGCTAGGTCACTAGGATAATACTTCAATCTTATCTTTAATTCATGTAACAATGTAATATAATATATTGAAAACTATATACTACATTATTATCTGACTTTGTGAATTTCACTAAGTCCAACTTTAAATTCACATGGAATGGAATCCAATTGGATTCCAACTGGAATACTTTAATCTTAGCTTAAATTTATGTGACAATGTAATATAATATATTAAAAACTATATGCTACATGATTATATGCAGGTAAAAAAAAAAGAAAAACATAATAAAAAAGAAACAAAAAAATAGAAAGAACAGAAAAAGGGGGCGGAGGGTACATTGGTGGTGTCGTCGTCCGTGTTATCAACGTTGTGGTCGGCTGTACCCGTTGTATGCTGCCGGTGTCACCGTCGGTGTTGTCGTCGACCGTACCCGCCGTGGTACACGCCGGTATCGTCCGTACGTGTCGTGGTACGCGTCACTGCTGTCGTCAGCGTGTCGTGGTCGTCTCCCTGTCGTCCTTGCTGTTGCCGTGGTGGTACGTGGTCGTCGCGGTCTGTACCCGTTGTGGTACGTGGTCAGTGTCGTCGTCCGCCGTTTGCCTCTCCCTGGCACCCGTTGGTCCCTTTGTTGTGGGTCGCTATGTCTGTACCTGTTGCGGTACGTGTTGGTGTCATTGTCATGTCGGTGTTGTCGCCGCATGTCATCGTCACCGTGGTGGTATCCGTCGGTGCCATCGTCACGGGTTGTCCTCGCTCCTCGCCCTCGCCGTCCATGTCCATGTCCTCGCTGGTCGCGGTTGTGGCCCTTGTTCTCGCCGTCCTCGCCCTCGCCCTCGCCCTCGCCATCCTCGCTGGTCATGGTCAGCGGTCCTCGTTCTTGCCATTGCGGTCCTCGTCCCTCGCCCCCTGGCCATCCTCGCCGCCGCCGCTGCGGCCCTCGTTCTCGCTGTTGCGGTCCTCGTCCTCGCCCTGGCTGTCCTTGTCATCGCCGTCAGCGGCCCCTCGTTCTTGTGGTCCTCGCCCTCACCCTTGCCCTTGCCCTTGCCATCCTCGCCCTTGCCCTTGCCATCCTCGCCCTTGTCCTCGCGGTCCTCGTCCGCTGCCCTCGTTGTCGCTGTCGCAGTCGTCCTCGTCGGTGTGGCCGTCAGCGGTCGTTCTCGTCCTCTGTTGTGTCGGGTTGGCTTTCACCTGGCTCCGACCGACGAGGGCGGTGGTGGTGGTGGAAGGAAAAAGAGTGGGTGTCAGAATAAACAACGGACCGACGTGGCATCAACATGTCACGCCGCGACGTTGTTGTTACATTTGAGTCATGTGACTTCGAATGCATCACATCAGACCGCTCACCCTGCGGACTGAACAAAATACAGAATTCTGTTGATAAGGACCACATACACTCAGAAAAATATATCAGTCTATTGACTCTACACTCTCTACTGTGTTCTATGTGTGATAACTCTTTAATTGATCTAAGTTTTATTTTTCTATTAATATTTTCTTTTTATTAATACTAATATGAACAACCCTCTGCTTGCTGTCCGTTGGACTTCCATTGGACTTCCATTGGACTTCTGTTGGTCATGTCTGGTGGGATTCGATGGACTTCCGTTGGTCCTGTCTGGTCATTTCCATTGGACTTTGACTGCTGGTTTGGCATTATTCCAGTGGACAGTCCACCCGGACAGTCTGTTGGACTTGTAGTCCGTTGGACATTCACCGGAATCTCACCGGAATCTCACTGGAAAATTTCAGCTGTTCTAGACCAGAAAATTGTCATTCTGAATATAGAAAGTCCGACAGAGTCTGACCGGAGTCCGACCAAAAAATGGGGGCCATGTAAAGACCTCCATTGCTCTGGGGATGGTATCAACCAGATTCTCTAGTACTCTGGAATTTTGATTGAAGTACAGGATGCTGAGAAAGTGTTCTACTTCTGTGGGTGCTGCACTGCTAGAGCCACTTACCCAAGCCCAAAATATTATGTGTCCCATTTGGAATTGCATAATATTTTTGGTAACTTCAAGCTGCACACACTGGTCAACATGCAAGCTGCACTTGAAGAAGTCTCAAATGCACCAACAAAAACTAAAAAGCAACATATCCTTGTACAATATAGACTTCATAATATTAAAGTATGTTTCTTGTAACTCCTGCTCAGCCCTTGTTTCTACTCACTGGCATTCTCCTTCTGTTCAGCATTTTTTGTGTACACTTCATTCAGACAATTTGGGTAGATAGGGAAAGCATTTGTGGGACCTTCTGCTAAATACAGCTCTGGAAAATGCCAGTGCTCAATGTAAAGTCACACAAAGGTGAGAATGGCCAATTTTTTGAGTCACTTGTGGACACAAACATGGATTCAATAAGATGGTAAATTTCCCTCAATGGAGTTGCTTGAAACACTTCAACAGTGTCACAACAACTAAATTTGCTGATGGGAATGCATTCTATGACATACTGAAGGTAAGCTTGATGATATTCAGGTACTCTTTCTTTGCTAACTAAATTTTAGTGCATTATTCTGTGCATTGTTGATTTTTTCCCAAAGAATTCTGCACTGGTACACTGCATCCAGGCATATGTTACTTATCTAATACTTGTTGGTCTGCCGTGTATGACTAACAGCCATCTGGAGCATCTGCAGAAAGCACTGACAGAGTATCAAATGTTTTGTGCAGTAAGCTCTATTTCTATCTTCATCTATTTATTTTATTAGTCCATGATTATTTAGAAGGTTGCACAGGAATATGGAAAGGATTTTGATTTCCTGAAGCAATATGCTTTATTTCACGTGTTTCAGGACATTTGGAAGACAGGCACAACAGATAAATTTTCTATACAAACTGGTGAAGGTGTCCAGCAAGATTAATCCCAAGTGTTTAATCCAACAAACATGAAGAATGTGGAACATCAGGTAAGTGTTTTTAAATCCAAAAGAACCAGATTTCACACCGAGAAGATGTCTGTGATAAATGAAAAACAGGAAGCTATTGCACACATAAGAATGACTATTAATAATTACAATCTAGCTCATCTGTGTGTTGATACACCGGAAGACAAGGAATTATCCAATGGTAAACAGGAACTCAAATCACAGAGCCCTGACTCACAGCACTGGAAATTTGGATCTCCAGAAGGCAAGAAGTTAAACCTGATATGGCCATTTTGGGTGTACTTTACCTCCACCCAGGTATTCCATATGGAGTCCACCAACTCCATATAAAAGTGGTGGACTCCACATGGACTCCACCTGGAACATATGTAAATGTTCAAAAAATTAACTTTGATAGGTGGAGTTCAGGTGGACTCCAGGTGGACTCCAAATAATTCCACTTGAGTCCAACTGTAGTCCAGGTGGAGTTCAATTAGAATCCACCTGGACTCCAGATGGACTCCAGTTGGAGTTTCAACTTTAACTTCACATAAAATGAAATGGAATCCAGTTGGATTTCAACTGGAATATATTAGTCTTTTAATCTTAGTGTAAATTCATGAGCATAATATAATATATTAATAGCTATGTACTACATTATTATTTAGTTGTGAGATCCATCATTGAAACAAAAAACAAAACAAAAACATAACAGACAAAAAAGCTGGGCAGGAGCATATGTACTTGGATTAAATGAATGAACAAACATATAAATGTAAAACAAAAAGTGAAAAAAGAAGTAAAAAAATCAAAAAAGGGGGGCAGGAGGGTGATCATATCGGTCGTAGCCCCTGCTGAATGTGTCAGTTGAGTCGTATGCACCATCATTGTCATGGCCATAGTACACGTCTGCTGTACATGTTGTCGTCCTCATCTTTGTGGCCGCTGCGTCTGTCGCACATGTTGTGGTTGTCGTACGTGGCCCCGTCCGTTGTGGTTGTTGTAAGTGTTGTTGTCGCCGTGGCTGTCGTACGTGTCATCATGGCCGTCGTGCATGCAGCCGTTCATGTTGTACGTGTTGCGGTACGTGCCATGCATGTCGTCGTTGTCGTCAGTACGTGTCGTGGTACATGCCATGCGCATCGTTGTTGTTGTTGTTGTTGGTATGTGTCGTGCCCGCCATTGTACGTGCCGTCGTCATACTGTACGTGTTGCGGTACATGCCATACATATGTGGCGTCGTCAGCCTATATCAAAAAAGAGGGGGGGCGGTTAGTGGCAGCGGTATGTGGGATTTGTGACTTACGTGGTGTTGCGGCCTTGTTTGCGTCAGCCTCCCCTCGTTCTGCCTTGTGCCCCACCCACCTCGCTTTACCTCGTACCTCAATCCCCACCCCCTTGTTCCCCATCGGTTTGGTGTTGTTGTCGTCATATATGGATCCATTGTCATCGTTGTCATCATCGTTGTACCACATACACGTGTACGGTGTTGTCGCCATCATACACAGACGCGTTATCATTGTGCATGGCCTCAGTTGGTGGTGATGCAATGCATGTCGGGTTGGGTTGGTGGGTGTCTGGCTCTGACCAACAACAGCGAGGTGGTGGGGCAAGTGCAACGGCGGCAGCGGGGTGGTGGAGGTGGTGGTCGGAAGGCAAGGTGGGGTGGTCGGAATAACGAACGGACTGATGTGGCAACAATGAGTCACGCATGTGACATTGTTTAATGCTTGCCAAAAATTGACGAGAAATGATCCGAATCGATATGTAAGGCATCAATTTTTGTTAGACAACAAAGCCTTTATGGCCTAGTCAGTTTATTGCTTGTATTTGGTGATCTTGGATGTCCGAGTTCAATTCCTGGTGGTGCATTTTTTTTTACACTATAATAAAATATAATAAAATATAAATAAAATCTGGGGACCTTCCTCCACCTGGAGTCCATTTGAATTTGGCCCTAAAATTGTGTATTCATGCTGATATACATGATTTATGACTCAAATCCACATGAAATCCATATGGAGGATGTGGAACTCCACATGAAGTTCCAGATGGAGTCCAGACGGAGTTCCACATCCTCCACATTGGCCCACATGGAGGATGAGTGGATTCCAGCTGGACTCCAGGTGGAGCCTCCACCTCTAAATGGCTGGTACACCTGCCAAAAAAGAGTCACCAAACTCCATGTGGACTCCACCAACTCCGGCATGGAGTTGGTGGAGTCCATATGGAATACCTAGGTGAGGGTAAAGACCTCCATTTTGGAGGTCTTTACCTTCTCCCACCTATTCCATCAGATTCCAGCCTAAATGTCATGTCATATCACCCTGGTGTTTGTATGGGTGAATGAACATGGATTCCAGAAAATAGGCCATTCCAAATGGAATATTCCAGTTTCATTCCAATGGAATGGCTGGAATCCAACTGGAATACCATATATTGCATTGGTTTGGTCCAATATAGGTCCATTCCAATGGAATAAGGTGGAATCCAAGTGGAATGATGTCCTATTAATTTTATTATAATTTATACTATTGTAAAAAATAAATTACATATGCGGGAATCAAACTCGGGCATTGAAGAACACCAAACATAACCAAAATAAACCAACTGAGACATGAGGGCCTTTGTAGAAATAAAAATTAAGTACAGTAGATACCAATGCGGCCAAATTCTTGGCATTGCTTGGCACAAGCCAGACAACAACACACGTGTAACATGTTGATGCCACATTGATCTGTTGTTGATTCCGGCCCCACTCTTTTCTCCACCACCACCACCACCACCACCACCTCGTCCGTCGGGAGCCAGGCTGACAGCCAACCCAATGCGACAGAGGATGAGGACACCCGCAACGGCCACGCCAACGATGACGACTGCGACTGCGACTGTGATGACAAGGACATGGACGTGGAAAAGGACAAGGACAGCCCTGATGAGGACAAAGAGGGGGGTGTGGGGCGAGAGCAAGGACAAGAGCAAGGACAAGGACACAAGGGTGGCAGGCAATGACGACTCCGACAACCCAGACAACGGCGACAGGTAAAAAGACAAGGACAACACGGACAATGGTGACGGGTACAAAGGCAAGGACAACATGGACAACGGTGACAGGTACAAAGGTGACAATGACGGTGGCTGCAACACTGACAACAACCCAGACAGTGGCTGCAGTGATGACAAGGATGACAGGTACAGACAACCTGACGGTCTATGCATACTGCAACGGGCATGGACAACACAGCCGATGATGAGGACTGCAATAGATGCGGACCCACGCATGACAGCCACGACAGCCACATATGACAGCCACAATGGACATGTACAATGGACATGGCAGATGCAACAACATGGCAGACGGACATGGCGGATGCAACAACATGGCAGACGGACACTGATGGCCACGGAGGACATGTATGACACGATGGTCTCCTCACCACATTTTTTCTTTTTTTTTGGTTTTTTTTTCTCTATGTTTTAATAATAATGAACCTTGCTTGTACATAGCATTGTAGATAATAATGTAATATATAGCTTTCAATATACTATAGTATGCTATTGTATGTATAAATCTACTATGTAAGTAATACATTCCAGTTAGATTCCAACTGGATTCCATTCCATGTGGAATTAAAGTTGGGCTTGGTGAATTTCACTAAGTCCTCTCTTTAATGAACTAATCTGGAATGAACTTGGATTCCAATTGGAATAGGTTCATTCCATGATTCCAGACCCATTCCACTTGAAACCATTAATTGGAATTGGTCTGGATTTCAACTGGAATCTAATTGGAATCCATGGAATTGAGTTGGATTCTATGGATTCCATGGATTCCATTTGGAATGGTTGGGGGATGGTGTCAGGGTTTCCTTTATTTGCTTCTATTTTCATCACTTGATTATCTTTTATCTTTTATCTTTTATCTTTTATCTTTTATCTTTTATCTTTTATCTTTCTTGATATCTTGATTATTCCAGAAGCTTCCATCACCACTCTTTTCCATTACTCATCATGATCTCTATTACTCATCCTTACTCATCATTGCTTTCTTCATTACTCATCATGATCCTTCTTATTACTCATCATGGAATCTTACTTAGTAAGTCACCTCTAGAGTAGTGTAAGTACTGCATGTTTTGTAGATAGATCCCCAGCTTCAATCTCTTAGGATTTCCACTATCATTGGTGTGAACCTTTAGATCATTGATTCCTCATAAGGCTATCCTCTGCTCTCTCCTCATCCTTTGCTCTTACTCTCTTGCATGTCTTTGTTGGTGGCCTTGTCACACTGATTTTAGTGTTGCCCTGACAGATGGTAAAGTACTGCCATTTTGGTACCCGCTTTTAAGGATTTGAAGTGCCTCAAATGATTCCACTTTCAGGCAGTTGTGTCACTTGGTTCTAGTGAGTGTGCCACTCGAAAGGCATGCTCAGAGGCAACAGCCAAGCCTTGGATTGCAAGGTAATTGCATGTAATTCAAGAGAGAGTAGGATAACAAATAGAGTTGTGCTGGATTTAGAACGAAATAAGTATTGGACAGGCAGTTTTAGTCCCTTGTCTAACTAGATAGGTCACCACAATTTGACTTATTGAGGCAAATCCAATTCCTTACAGATCAGTTCCAGTCACTCATTTGAAATATCCAAGAGTATGATGGGATAAAAAATCTCATAAACACCTGGCTATCCAATGTTGGTTTCTGCAATAAAATTTCAATGGCAGTGTGGATTTAAAAGGCAAATTGTTACTTTTTGGAATTAGAGACATTCAGTTCAGGCATTCAGATGTCTTCAGGGCTCACTGAACAGGTTCAGCATGATGAAGTACCTCTCTGAATGTTGGACCAGACCACACATTCAGTTCAGCAAAATTGAGCTCACTGAACTGGACACAGGTCTGGTTCAGCATCAGTTCAGAACCACACCGCGGCAACACTACTAGGTGGAAAGGATGCTGGGTATTAGATGAGGACAAAGGGTCATCTCTGGTCTTGATGGAATACTTGCTTCATGGTGCTCTCCTTTGCCCAGGAAGTGAGTGAAAGAGTGAGAGATCACATTATTTCATAGATACAGTGGATTCAGACATGTTCATCCAAGAAATTTACTAGTTTGTCATACCCTATATACCAGCAAAGGTATGGAAAGCCAGACTGTCAAGCCTCCAAATAGCTTGACAAACACTTTGTTGCTGTGATTGCTGATGTTTGTCGGCATTCATAGTATGTCAGGACCTCAGAGACCCCTCCAGATGTTTTTTCTGATAGGATATTTGTCATAATATTTCCATCTGCTGCTCATGTACAGCACCCTTGAGTATAATATAAAATATACTTTGAACACAATAAATGTTGGTTAATGTGTTCCTGTGTTACCTACCACTTATCTACCTTTCCAGAATTGTCAAATTCCTCATTATTGGCATTCATTCTATCTAGGTGCTCTCTTTATCCTGGATCTAATAGAAAAACTGGTTATTCCATAAAATCATGCAAGTAATTAAAAGGACTTGCCTAGTCCAAGTCCATTATTGACACCACCTATATAATAAGCAAGGGGTGGCAGAACATGGATCCCAAACATAGGGTGGGAGGGGGTGTCTGACTGGCTGCCAAAAAAAAAGTTATGACTTTGCTATTTTCCTTCAGAATCATTACAGATGAGCTTCAAAGGCCTCACCTCTAGCTTCAACAGCAATTTCAATGACTCTGAGGGTATTCTGGACCTGTCATTTTTACTGTATACTCATGAATATTGTCTTTCTTGTCTATGCAAAAAATTTGAATCTTCTGGCTTCCCCTTGCAGTTTTGATACCTTGATTTGGACAACAAATAACATATTCCAGAATGACATGGTATATTATCTTTCTTATAAAACACTTGAAAAGTCACAAGAAAACACATATCTACAGAAAAAAAACATATATGTGCAGAAAACATACCATATTAGGAAGGGGGGGTAGGGGAGGGTACCTGGCTTGCCTGAAAAAAAAAAGTGAGTGTTGGTACAACTTCTGCATTCTGCCACCCCCTTGATAATAAGCAACATCTGTGGCTGGGTTTTCAGGTGCAAAAAGTAATGCACAAGGTTCATTGTCATGTTTTTTCAACAATGGTTAAATATTTTTTACAATTAAATCGCAGTGTGTAGATATAGTTTGGACACATCTTTGTACAATATTTTGAGATCATATCTTAAGAATCGGGTACATGAGATAAGACATACCAAATTTTGGGATGATCAAATACTAGAAGTAGCAGTTCAATTGACATAAAATATTACCAGGGTGCAGTCTGGCATAATTAGATCACACATCAACTTTAACCTTAAAAAATCTCCAGTTTTCACAAGATATGGGCTGTGTAAAGAGTAGATTTCAGGTCTTTTCTGCAGTTTCCCATAGAAAGATGGAAAAAGCAGACATTTCAATGAGCTGTATCTGCTGAACAGCTGAAGATTTTTTAAGATTCAAATTATGGTGTAGTTTAATTATGCCAGACCATGTCCTGGTAATATTTTATGTCAACTGAACTGCTACTTCTAGTCTTTGATCACTCCAAACTTTGATATTTCTTATTCTTCATGCCCAATTCTTAAGATAGGATCTCAAAATATTGTACAAAAATGTATCCAAATCATATATACACATTAAAATTTGAATCATAAAAAAAATCCAGCTGTTGTTGAACAAATGTGACAACAAACCCTATATGCTATTTTTGCATGCTACTGTATATTGGTTTAAACTTCTGACAATGCCAGGTATATTTTACATTCCTCAATGAAATCTAGCACAACAAAGGGAGCTTAGGCTATTATTTTCTGATTCATGATACCTCTCGAATGAGTCAATGTTTGTGTGGAAATATTTGCTTCAGGATGGCTCTTTATGAGGAGAAATCCAGCAATCTCATGATACTGTAAAATTCTAACTTCTCTAGAAGTCACCCAATCGCTTTACTTCCTTTGGGAACATAAAGAACATAATGAGGGCATGCTAGGAATATTTTTATTTGAGTTTTTAATCATAGCTGTTGAGGAGATATGAGCTATGCAAAGTGGAAAAATCATGTGAATCACTCTGATGGGCCTAAAAATTCTGACTTGCATCATCCATATCTTTGCTACTACTGAACATTGCAATAATAAATTTTGCGAGTGCACTCTAGTTACAATCTAATTTATGTCCCCAAAAATCTAAGTTAAAGAACAACTCTAAAAAAGTTGAAATTCCAGACAGCTGGTAAACTATGCATTTCACTCGCTGGGAGGCATATTAAATTGAGGGACTTTGGGGACAGATTTATTGACCAATGTACTTGAAATCTTCTATACAGATTTTGGGCTGAATAACTTGTTTTACACAGTTTTAGTGTGTTTCCATACTTTTGACAGGCACAAGTACTTTAAAATGAACAACAGAACATTTACATAGACGAGATTTTCAGGGTCCTGACAACCTTAAAATGATCTATCTGTGCAAGCCCACTTTGGCATTGATGGCTGCATGATATTTGGCAACCTCTTTGGAAGCTTGACAGTCTGGCTTTCCATACAAAAGATGTAGACCATGTGGGCTTTGGGCAAAGTGGAACAATGCAGCCTGACCATACTCAGGTGCTCCAACAACCACTACCGGTCACTGGTGGATCCTATCTGCAAACTTGGGGATGCCAATAGTTACTTACACGTGAAGACAGCGACTGACATGAACTTTCAGGTAGATACATTTCAAGACAGACCCACCTATATGTTTATATAAGGACTGTTTGTGGTGCCAGTCCCAATTGACAAATTGTTGATTTTCTGACAGAGCAATATATTAGTGGGAGATTCTATCCCCAAATGTGTGCACAATAAATACCCTAGATGCTTCTGAAGGGCTGAAGGTGCCAACAAGAATGTGAAAATATTTCAACAGTTCAATTATTGTAAGATCAGAATATTTGAGAAATTGTAGTTGGAAAGGCAGTACCGCTATAACAAAAAGAGACAACTAGCAGATTATTTTGATATAAGTATTACACTATGGAGAATAGCAACTGCCCCATTCAAGACCTAGTTTTGAGTTAGCAAAATCAACATGGGCAATAAGAGATTGTGGGATTGTGAGTATGTTAGCATCATCAGGCAGCCTTTCACCAGGAGGGACAAACATCAAATATCCTTCTCCACCTGGGGAAAGCAGCCAACCAGTATGTTCCAGGACATGTACGGTTGTGGCTACTTCCTCTCGAATGTAGCGCAATGCTCGGCACTGTGGTAACTGATCCCACACCCGAAATGAATTGTCCATTAAGCCAGAGACAATGTGGCTGCTATCAATTGGAAATGTGACTGAGTTGACCAAATCTGTGTGGCCTTTCAGGACAAGCTTCCCATTGCCTGTCAAGGCATCCCATACAGACCGAATTGTCACTTGAGCCAGAGACAATGCGGCTGCCATCACTTAAAAATGCGACTGAGTTGACTGAACTTGTGTGGCCATTCAGGACAAGCTTCTCTTGGCCTGTCAAGGCATTCCACACCCGAACTGATTTGTCCGAAGAGCCAGAGACAATATGTCTGCCATCACTTGAAAATGCGACTGAGTGGACCGAATTTGTGTGGCCATTCAGGACAAGCTTCTCATGGCCTGTCAAGGCATCCCACACCCGAACTGAGTTGTCCCAAGAGCCAGACACGATGTGGCTGCCATCGCTTGAAAATGCGACTGAGTGGGCTGGATTTGTGTGGCCATTCATGACAAGCTTCTCTTGGCCGGTCAAGGCATCCCACACCCGAACCGATTTGTCCCAAGAGCCAGAGACAATGTGTCTGCCATCACTTGAAAATGCAACTGAGTTGACTGAATCTTTGTGGCCATTCATGACAAGCTTCTCGTGGCCTGTCAAGGCATCCCACACCCGAACTGAATTGTCCGAAGAGCCAGAGACAATGTGGCTGCCATCACTTGAAAATGCAACTGAGTGGACCGAAAATTGTGGCCATTCAGGACAAGCTTCTCATGGCCTGTCAAGGCATCCCACACCCGGACTGATTTGTCCCTTGAGCCAGAGACAATGTGTCTGCCATCTCTTGAAAATGCGACTGAATGGACTGGATTTGTGTGGCCATTCATGACAAGCTTCTCGTGGCCTGTCAAGGTATCCCACACCCGAACCGATTTGTCCAAAGAGCCAGAGACAATGTGTCTGCCATCCCTTGAAAATGCGACTGAGTTGACCAAATCTGTGTGGCCATTCAGAACAAGCTTCGTGGCCTGTCAAGGCATCCCACACCCGAACTGATTTGTCCGAAGAGCCAGAGACAATGTGGCTGCCATCGCTTGAAAATGAGACTGAGTGGACCAGATTTGTGTGGCCGTTCATGATAAGCTTCTCATGGCCTGTCAAGGCATCCCACATCCGAACTGATTTGTCTCTTGAGCCAGAGATGATGTGTCTGCCATCGCTTGAAAATGCGACTGAGTGGACTGAATTTGTGTGGCTGTTCATGACAAGCTTCTCTTGGCCTGTCAAGGCATCCCACACTCGGACTGATTTGTCCCAAGAGCCAGAGACAATGTGTCTGCAATCCCTTGAAAATGCGACTGAGTGGACTGAATTTGTGTGGCCATTCATGACAAGCTTCTTGTGGCCTGTCAGGGCATCCCACACCCGGACTGATTTATCCGAAGAGCCAGAGACAATGTGTCTACCATCGCTTGAAAATGCGACTGAGTGGACCGAATCTGTGTGGCCGTTCAGGACAAGTTTCTCGTGGCCTGTCAAGGCATCCCACACCCGAACTGATTTGTCCCAAGAGCCAGAGACAATATGTCTGCCATTGCTTGAAAATGCGACTGAGTGGACCAGATTTGTGTGGCCATTCATGACAAACTTCTCATGGCCTGTCAAGGCATCCCACACTCGGACTGATTTGTCCAAAGAGCCAGAGACGATGTGGCTGCCATCGCTTGAAAATGCAACTGAGTTGACTGAATTTGTGTGGCCATTTAGTACAAGCTTCTCGTGGCCTGTCAAGGTATCCCACACCCGGACTGATTTATCCGAAGAGCCAGAGACAATGCAACTGCCATCGGCTGAAAATACAACCGCATTTACTGCACTGCCTAGGTTGAGAGTCATCAACAGTGTGCCGCCCAGAGAAGCATTAACAAATTTGGGAATTTTTGGGAAGTGGCTCTTCCAACTCTGACTGGGATCTGACTTCCTTGGCCAGGTCGCTAACGTAGAAATATACAAGTGAGGAGTTGATGACCATGCACCGTTCCCACTGAAATACAGCGCAAAAGATCCAGCCTCAGTGAGGTTTTTCGCTAATGGCAAGTTGTCCTAAACATCCCGCTAAGCTTAGTATAAATTATTTGGTCCAGATAACACTTGCCTTAGACTCAATCACCCACTCATGTGCTGTTTGAAGCATCGAATAACAGCGTCCGCGTGAGTGTAGCAGGTTCATGGCTTCGATCCAGAATAAGGCGCGCAGCTGCAGGAACTCTGCTAACGTCTCGTGGAGGGGATTTAACGTGGTCGGTTTAGTGGCAGAAAGGTGGTGATCCCAATTACGACAAGAGTAGCTCAAAACAGGAGGGATGTTTCGTTCGACTTCACCTGCAAGTGCGCGATTATCACGATCAAGGATAAACGATGATGGAATATTGGCGATGTTAAATCGCAACCCCTCCATGACCCGGAAGCAGGAGTCGGTGAGAAGTTGGTGGTGCTTCGCTTTGTCGCACCGGAACGGCTCTTCGGAGGGGGCACGATCAAATATGAAGTCTGAAAAAGATTTGTGGTATGAGAAGACTTTATTGTTCTCAGTATAGAGCACAGCGTGAAGGCTCTTAAGAACGCCATCCACGATTGAGGCGTAGGGCCGGCCTTCTGGGATGAACCAAGAAGTTCGGCAACAAGGGATGTCGATGTAGGTTCCGCACAGCACAGAAAGGTGTGTAAAATGTCGAGGTAGTAGTTGCTCCTGAAACGGTCCCGAGCATCTGAAAGGATTTGGTGGTATAATCTGTCAAGCAACGTCTCCTCCTGGGTTTGTGGGTTGGTCGAGCCAGAGACGAGAAGTGTTCTCAGGCGCTCCGCATGCTCGTCTGGTGCATACCCTTCCACATACCTCACAACCGTTGCGGCATAGATGAACAACCCAGCCGCATTGTTCACGAGCTGATCCATTATTACTGAACCGACTAAGTGCGGGAGGCTAACCTTAAGGTATGTTGCTACGTCGGCACGGGCTTCCTCCTCCTTCACATCCTGAAGACGGTAAAGCTGCTTCCGCTCCAGAGAATTCACATGGGCGACGAGATCCTTGTCCGACCTACTCGTAACAAAGAACTTCAGACCGCTGAGGCATTCTGCGCTCTTTTTGTTGATAGCATTAACGAGTTCGCGCAAAAGTCAGAACCACCTGTCCCATCAATCTCGTCGAGAGCGTCGATAACAATAAGGTAATGTGGTTGCGTCGATGTATCTGCACGTCGACATTCCTGCCATGGTCCAAAAAGGAGACCATCAAGTTGAGTGCTGATCCTCTGAGTGATAATTTCTAGTCTCCCGGAATCTATCAGGGCGTCGGAGAATGGTTTACATTTGAGAGCAAGGTGGTATACGATCGTACGGATGATGTATATGGAGAGTCGAGTCTTATCAAATTGTCGCGAACAAAAGAAATTTCCTCCCAAGATGATGGTGTCACTGGAGTCACCAGCGAACTCGAAGCGGCGGGCAATAGTATAGGCGAGGGTGGTCTTCCCAGACCCAGCGTGACCAAAGAGCCAGTAGACGTTTGGACTGTCCAATGAGGTGGCTTTGACCCACGTAACAATGTCGTCCAATATACGAACACGAGTTCCAGGGATACAGACATCACGACGCAACAACCGCCCTTCTTCGCCTTCTAGAAGATAATTGTGATGGGCAATATCTGAGGGTTTAAGACGGTCAAGGAATAGACCCTGTTGGGATAATGAACTTACACCTGGGTTGAGAAAGGAGATTATACGTACTTTGACGGCTTCGTCCATTTTATACACTGCCTTAAAGACCCTTACACCCAGCGCAAGCTACGTAGAAATGACATTTAGAGAACATGGAGGAAAAAAGGTCATGGTGCGTACCTCAAACCGCACTCTTGCTTCATTAATGCGCACGAAAATATCCCTGATCCGCCCTTGCTCATCTTCATGGTCTAGAAATCTCCTGAAGTTCGACTCGTCACTGAGTTCTTCCAGCCCCCGTAATTCCTCCTCGAGGGTACTAAAAAGTCTTATAGTCATATGTCCGCTTTCGTTAGCACAGTGAAACACGTACGCCTTGAAATGATTCATCCATGGATGTCCTTCCTCATTTTCTGGCTTCCAGTCACGCAGTGCCTCCGCCACCTCCTCCAACTGACCTCCAGTTAATGCTATCTGCCGTGAAACTGCATCCTTGTTGTCTTTTACAGACTAAAATAATACTCAGTCATGACGCAGTGTGAAAAACGATAACGAACGTTATTGATCTCGATGATCGCCTTCACAAGACCTAGAGCGACCTTGGCGGGATTACTGTCCACGATATTTGCCCCTCTCTTGATGAGCGTTTGAAGGGCCCTTCCTGTAAGCTTGACATTCTCCTTTATAGACGATCGGGCATTCGGCATTGGTGACTGTGAGTTACCCTTTATCGAGGACGGAGTTGCTGGTGGGTTCTTGATGAAGACCATAGGGTGTAAGCCTCCGATAGCCATGAAATATGGGTGTATTCTCACCAGGAGATTGACTAGCGTAGGCGGTCGTGGCTGAACCCCACAGAGATAAAAGATCGTCCGGATCTATAGACGACGATCAGTCTGACAAGTGGCGCTGAGTTATAAGGTCGCCCACCTTGAACCGCCGGAGGAGTAGTCAATGCGCGTGATCCAGACAATGCTGGTGGTGTGCGATGATCTGGATATTGGGATGAGCCCGTTATCAGAGAGGAGGGATTTGGAGGCACACCGTCTGGGGTGATATCAGTTGAGGAGTCTGCGACAGGGTTACAATTGAGTCTGTACATAAAGAAGATACGACACTTGCCCAAAAGTGTCTCTCTACCTGGAATCTCTGTTGAAGAAGTCAGGGAGAGAGATAACACCCACTGACTAGAGGACGTACTCGTGGATCTGAAGAAATTACGGATCTTGCTCTTTGAAGAGTGTCCTTGGCTTCCTTCTGAGGGGGCGGGTGAAATGGAATATTTACGATTGAATAAGCCGTTCAATTGCTCCATGGCGGGGGAGAGAAAGCTCTCCTTGGAGCTTTTAGGACTCTGTGAATTGTCGTTTGCCATGTTTGTCACAGTAAGAGACGACAGTGTTGGCTTATCGTGCTGTGCGGTGTATATCTGGGGAGATGCAGCGCCCATCAATCAAGGGGTACACAAGATAGTCAAGCAAGGGGGTACCGGGATTACGACCCGTGACCCGAGGTAGGGGGGGGAGGCCGGAGGCCTTCAGAAAATTTATGACCCTTGAGTACCCAATCCGACATACAATATATCTCATATGTCGAAAATCCGGTTGTATGTTTTTTTATTCCCATCAAAACATACCTAATTGGGACGAAAACATACTCTATATAGAAGGAGGGGGGGGGTCCATGGCGCCTTAGAAAAGATATCTACCCTGGGTGGTTTCTGAAATCCCGGTACCCCCTTGTAATCAACTTGCCCTGAAGAATGATCACTGAAGGCCAAAGCTCTCCGAAGCTGCGTTTGACATGACTTGACAGCTTCTCTGGCATTGTGTCCAAACCCTGACGTGCTGAGGCCGAAGACAAAAGACCGGACGGCGGGTGGGTTGACATGCGAAATCAGGAAGTGTCTACGAAAAGTCATTCTTTTGACTGTTGAATGGCGCGTCGAGCATTACGCATGTCAGTTGTCGCATAGATAGTTTCAGTAATCCAGGAAGAGAGAGAGAGATGGAGATAGAATAAAGGTAGGGGAAAATGATGACCTCTTATCCGTTTGGCCGATGATTAAGGGTCACACGTGGGTCACACTAAACGAGGCAGCTCTGTGACGAGGTGGTCCTTTCGGAATCCCATCATTGTTCCTTTCGTCCTCGTCCTCCTCGACTGACTCCATCTGTGTATAAAGGCATTTGGGGACTTTGAAGAGCTTGATATACGGCCACCCGAAACTCTTTGGCTCAGCGGCAAGAAGGACAGCCCCATCACCACGTACATTCTACCTCATCCACCCTACCCCACCGATCCATCCATCCATCCATCCATCTATTCCCTACCGAACCCCATAACACAGCACACACTGCACCATACCTCACCCGCGCCCTTCCCTTCTCTCAACAGCAGCCCCATCGATCGCAATCCACCTGCCTGCCCACGAACGCCCTCTTCCCGGCGGTCTACCTCTACCCTTTAAACAACACCTAGGCGCCGAAACACATCACCCTCACGAGCCTCACATGAAGATCGGCAGGTAGACAAGTTCGAAGACTGCGCCGGGGAGAGGAATGGGTTTTTGATAGTAAAGTGCTGAGTCGGCATATGGAGGTATGGGAGGATGGTGGAAAGGTGTGTTTGCGTTCTTTTACGATTTTTGCGTTAGGGTGAGGGGACTTGGGTAGTGTGTTAATGGTGTTTTTTGACGGATGTAGACCTATATTAAGGACATAACAAGCTCTAACGGGACGTTTATCAATGACGAGCGGCTCAGCAGCGAGGGACACGAGTCGGACCCTTTCGAGCTTAAGAGCGATGATATCGCTGCGCTGTATGTTCTTTCTTCCTTTCCCCCTCCCCCTTCCTCCCCCTTTCTTTTTCCTTGTCACCCTGCTCATCGAACCCTCCCTGCCTCCCCTAACAGGAATTTAGTATCGACATCACAGGCGAAAATAACAAAACGATCATCCACGACCAAGCCGCGCGTCATGTACGTGTTCACCGAGTAGGATACGCATGTGGCCGCCAGGGCGGAACAGCACCAGCGAATGCATAGTTTCTCTGGTACAGATAGGGGGCTGCATGTGCAGCAGCATCTGGGTATTGCGGGGCTGGGAGGGGTTGGAGGGATAGGCGTGGGCGGGCAGCCACCGGATGTGATCGAAGGTTTGGGAGGAATGAACGGCGGCCGCAAGCGCAAGCGCAGTCCCAGTAACACCGTCCCCAACTTACCCAAGGCCTCGGCAGCATGGATGGTATCCGCCTGCGGCCCCCTGGCAAGACGGGCTTGACGTTTGATGTGATTCTGAGCTGGCTACATGGAGAGCTGTAGAAGAGACGAGAGACGGGGGTGAAGTTGGGCGGTCTGATGGGGGCGATGGACGAGGTGGAGGATGTTCTTGTGGGCGGGGTGAGTTTTTTGCCTTTTATTTTTGTGGTTGGATATTTCGCGGGCAGGTTTGGGATGCGCTTCGAGTCTTGTGTCTTTTTTTTTTTTTTTTTTGCTGCGCTGTCTTTCCTTTGTCTTATCTCCATTGCATTTCCATTCACATATGTTGACGACAATCTGTTTTTATTCTATATCTAGCCTGCGGATCTCCCGTTGTTCCCGATATATCTCCCGCCTGTATGCGCCCCGCCGCCGGATATGGCTCAACCGCTGCTACCGCCTTCTTCTCTGCTGCTCAGCATTCTAATAACCGACCTGTGGCGGGATAGCCTATTGCTCCTGTCGTTGTTCCGGCCTCAATTTCGACAGAGGGAGCGACAGGAGGCGCAAGGACGTCCCCGTCGTCGTCATCGCCGCTTGCAGCAACGACTTCATCTGGCGCGGAGCGAGAACAACTGACATTTGTTGGCGCCACCGCCACATCATCCGCTTCCTCCGCTGCGTCGGCTACCGCCAACCCCTCCCTCTCTACGTCCACGCAACCCACCACCACCGCAAGCGACAACAAAGCCACTGCGCTACCGGCAGCCATAATTCTGGACCTGCAGTCGCAGCCCGTGGGCCATTTCAAGATGGTGTGCCATCTGGAAGCGGTGGTGCTCAAGCAGTAGGCGATGAGGTGGGAGGTGGGGTGTTGAGGGAGATGATTATGAGGGTGGCGGTTGAGCTGGGGTCTGAACATAAACCCGAATGTGAACGTGGGCATGAGGATGAGGAGGATGAGGACGGCGAGGACAACGAGGGGCAAGATAGCGAGGAAGGAGAGGACAACGAGGATGCGAGGAGTGCCACGCAGACCCAGACCGCAAAGGCGAAAATGAGGGCAAAGACGCACCACGCGAAGGAGGAGGAGCACACAAAAGCAGAGACGGTGGCGATGTGCTCAAGCAGGCGGTCACGAAGCTCGCCCTGCAGGTGTCGAGACGGCGGCGTTGGAGCAGCAGCATGCACTCGCACAGGGTACGATTCGCGGGTTGGACCGCAAAATTGCGTTACCCCTCCCGACACGTTCGACATCGACGTATCCTCCCAAAATCATCTGCTACAACTGCCTGCGATCATCTGAGGGCTCAGGGAATAATCAATGCGCAGCCGAGAGCACCGGTCATGAACAGATCGCGGTTCAATTGCCAGGAGATGATGAAACGAGCCACCGTAGTAGAATACATCATGGTGAGTCCCAGGGATGCCCATCCACCGTCTTCGTTTTTCAAACCAACATCACATTTGCGAGGGTCTTAATACGCGCGATCATCTCTTCGGCGATCCTGCCATCCACATTCATTTCCCCGCTTATTCAATGTTTTTAACGCATCGCATCATTAACGCTCTTCTCATAGTTGCCCTGACGTCTCTCGAAGCATTTTGTTCCCATGAACCTGTTAACGTCTAGTGTATAACGGAGAGGCTGGATGGCGCATATTGAATCCACTATCGAGTCGAGGCGAAACACACGTCTCAATACTACTCTGTTAGCCAGAAGATCTATACTCTTTGTGGCTCTTGATATGATTGGATATAGATACATGGTTCCTCTCGCCTCTCTAGTACAGTAGGAGCGATCAGGTTATGGCATCTGCCGCGTTTTTGGCCTCCCACCGGGGTTCCTTAGTATACTCGCTGCTGAAGGAATCCTTATCATCCATCGCAACGTCCTCCGCCCCCACGTCTTTCACATGCTTTTGATAAATCGCATCTGCTCCAACACTGCGCTCTCTCAGACTCTCACCTGGATGAAAACGAACCGAATCTCGTCCCCATACAGATAGGCGGGAGCAACTATGGGTTTCATAAAAGACAATCACACCGATCTACGGGGAAAGTCGACGGGAGGCTTTTGGACCGTCTTGGAGCCACGTCCATTCTGTGGATCTAGTTCTTATCCAAGTGCTCTGCTGTTAAATGCTAATTATGCGGGTTTGCTGACGGTTCCGAGGGATGTTCTCGCCTCATCTCAAGAGAGACACCGGGCTATCATTATAATAGTCAAGTGCTCTGTCGGAGTACAGACACAAGGGGATTGGACTGCCTGTCCTAGGATGTGTTGCTGAAGATAACATTCACATTTCCCATGGCTGTAATACGGGTGCCCAAGCTCACGGTCGGCTGCATGCATGACTTCCTTCACATGACATCCTTCCCTGTTCACTCGATCGAGATTGTACAAGACAAAGGAAACATTCCTTGTACGGCGACACGCGGTTTTTGATACATATACACAACCATTCCAGTATGCATTCGTAGTTATCTTTCACCTATATCGGATGAACGGCCAAAACTTTCGCTTTTTGAGGAGCTTGTGCGTCGATAGAATTGGGCAGTTTGACCCTTTCCCACTACTAATTTATCGCTAATGCACGCACTTATACATTGAATTGACCAACTAAATTAGGCAAATTACATGTACGCATGTTCACGCTTGTACGATCCAAGTCTGCGCAAATGCACGCAATGTTGTGCATGTTTGTATGCGTGCATTTGCGTGGCACTCGAGCGCACGCAAGCACGCAACCTTGCCACGCACATTTGGGTAATGAGCATGAAGAGGATGAAGAGAAAGAGCGAGCGACGGCGCGGATAGGGATAGGGAACGATGACAATGCGTATTTTGGGGAATTGAGAATTGGGGTGCGGGAAGTTCAAGCGTTGTTGAGAGGCAGATATCCAAAGTTCACTCGTTGGCTACATCTTTGTCGAACGTTCAAGCGGGGTCCTGTGATGTTTAGACTACCGAACTCAGTACGTCGCTGCTCCTCATCCATTTTAGGTTGCAGTGCTCTCTCTCGCATCGTTTTCACCCTCCCTTGATGTAACATCGCAAAAATGCATTGACAATAAGGTAACTGTTTGCACTCATCAACACCCTTGTCACGGAACTCACGACGTTCACACAAAATTAGCTCCTCTGCTACGTCCTGCTGCTCAACTCCGCATGATTCATTCAGCACGTATCCTCACACACACTCTCTCTCTTCTTATATTAAAATTTCAAGTGGTCGGTGATAAAACTACAGTTCCTACAGAAGCATTCAACCAGTTATTCTACCATAAACTCAAACCCTCCGCACAGTCCATCGAATACCCCACTGCCGACCCCTATCACCTTATCTTAGCAGTCGACTGCCGCCTCATGGCCTTTGCCACCATCTTTAGATCAAAGGACACGAATTCTGTGACGCTCATATTCATAAGAAAGACTGTATAAGGGCAAGGCGGAGAGGTCTGTTGCAGAGGCGCTGGCGAGTTTAAGGCTCGAACAGCAGGATTTCATTGATGGTTTTGGGGCGGGGTGGGATGAGGGATGTTGGAGGCTATACCGTTAATGTCTGTATCATTTTTGCCATTTACGTTGTTTTTCGTTCAGCTTCTGACTGTATCTTCTTCCCTGTTCCCTGTGACGCTCCTCTCTCCTCTGTCATCTTGTTCGTATTTCGACGGCTGACTCACGCGTCCTTCAGCACAGCCGCAAGCAACCAACTCCATCCTTGACGTCCAAGACGAAAACGCACGCATGATCCTGTCCATTGACTGCCCGCAGCTCGTGCGTGTAGCTCAGGGGACGTCTTCGCGATATAAGGCGAGGCGATATCATCAAGACGACTGTGCAGGAGGGAGAGCGGGTCCAGCACGCCAATTATTTGTCACATAGTCAATAATATAATTCATCTTCGATGACTTGAACATATTTTAGTCTTTAGAATTGATAGACCAACTGCCAACCAACTACACGCAGGTATACAATTACAAGAACAAAAATAAATACCACCCAAACTATGCACAAGTGCCATGTTTGCGCTATTTTGCACCAGTAGAGCTGCGCTCTAGATGCACAAGGCCGCATGTTGGCACTTTAAAAACCTGGTGCCCATGGACAGGTGATGGTATTCACACTTTCGGCCTAATATAGCTTCGTCTTTATCCGAGTTGAAGTTAAAACTTAAATGTGATCCTCACCTCATAATCATGCATCGTCGAAACTAATGGGTAGGTCATTGATGATCTCCCGAAAGCAGATACATAGATATCAGTCATTTGGGTTTGTTCATAATCATCTTTGTAAATCACTACCTCACAGGATAATTGTGTCTTCTAAAATTTCTTCGTGATGGGATTTTCTGGAATGCTCTGTCCTGAAATCGCAGAGTGAAATAACTAGCCAAAGCGCATGAACATATTACAAAGGCACACAGGACCCTCCGGTATACTGTAACCACATACAAAAACCATTACTTCCCAGCAGAAGTTTAAAGAATCATAAAGCCATTTCCTCTACGGTATTTATGATGTGTCCGACTCCGTCAAACCTGGGAAGAAAGGGAATAGGCGTACGACCAGACAGCCCCTCATATTCTTCAAGAGAGATGGGTTCATCAGGAAGTGTCTGGAAGTCGAAGGACCACAGTAAGCGTGAGATTGCCAGTCATAGCTCTCGTTCAGCCGCCATTAAACCTGGATAGATCCTCCTCCTGAGAAAAAAAGATTGTCAAGGACGACTCGAATGATAGATTTGAACTGGAAGTCACCCTGCGCCGAATGCCCAGTGATCGCGGTCCATAACATTGGGAAGCTTTGCTGACACAGTGCAAGAGATCTTGTCGTCTTTGTAACGCTCGGGATTAAATTTAAATCTTGAATCAGCTCAGTAGACGCACATACTAAGATGAGGACAGGGAAACTTACGAGTCTGGATACCGTGCCTTGTTGTGATGTAGTATGTAGCAATTTAACAGCACGACGCTGCCCTTAAGGATATACATTTCCTGGTGTGCGAAGTCTTCGGATGCGCAATGCGGGGTGGCAAACTAGAATGGTGCATGAACACGTTGGACCTGAGAGGAGCCAGACTTGGTTCACATCTACGAAACAGATACTGAGATAGAACAGAATGCTCACTTCCTTTATAATGGCCCTTATAAATGGAAGGCTCTCTTCATCCTCAAAGGTTGGCCATCGATTACGACCTATTACTTCATCCAGCTCGGTTTGTGCCCGAGCGAGTACTTCTCGGCGAGATGGTATAAGTGCAAGAAACCACTCTATAATGCCTGATGTCTGTAGGAACGTAAGATGGCGTTAAAATATTTCAATCAACTAGTCATTCATGTCACATCTTACTGAATGGACGCCCCCTAATGTGAATACGGTGGAAAGCATGCACAAATCTTCCCAGTCAAGCATTTCCTTTTCTTGATCATCCAGAAGCGTTTTCACCAAGCAACCTTGCGTCTGTAGCAACATATTAGCGTAAAGAAAACAAGAAACCAAGAAAATCAAGAGTTAAAATCCCAACGCACCGGGGGCGCAGACACCAACGACGGCCTGCTCCTCGCCTCGACAAGGTGCACACCACAATCCTATCCACCTTGTTCCAGTCCCCGGACAGCACGTACATACCGCGAGGTGCGTGATGATGTCTATCTCGGCTGTGCAGTTTAGACGCGGGGAAATGATTGTGATGATGATGGTGATGGATCGGATGCGGGTTGGTAGTTGTTAGATGTCGGGTGTCGAGTGTTACTCTGGTGAGTATGGATGAACAGTAAAGGTACCGGATGGTCCTTCCAAAAGGGCAGTTGTTAGCTTTCACCTGCGGCTGTGGATGAGAAGGAGGGGAGGGTGGTGGACGAAGGGGCTGTACGTTGCTTGCGGATTTGGACGACTCGGAGCACAGAGATGAATTAAAAAAGGGGTTGTTGTGGTCGAGAATTTGCTTGCGACTGCGACTGAGAACCGACCCGTGTTTGTGCTAAAGAGTTGTGTAAAATCACAATGCTATCTCCGGGTCTGGACGACGACGAAGCCGTGGATGTTGGCCACCGTGATGACATTGGCGAGGGGCAGTCGGCATGGCGTTTAGCAGGCGATGAGGTCTGGATGTTGATGGTGTCGTGTACGTGGCTGTATGTAGTAGAAGGAAAATAAAAATAAATAAAACGAGTGTGGTGGTGGTGGTCAGATTAATAGGAATGGGATGGGCTTAAACCCGTCATGCACGACGTACTGCTCGCTCCACCGCCTTGAGAATGAGAAACACAGGATAAAGGGACAGCTGTGATTCAGTCCGTCATCGTCAGTATGCAGTTTTTATTGATAGAGATGGATGGTGAAAGGACGCACCTTGCACAAAGGATAGGGATCTTTCTACTTCGTGCCCGCTCTCCGCATGCACAACGAGCCGCAGCGCAGCGAAAAACTCCGATCCGGATAATATTTCGCCATATGCGAGGTTCGGCGAGAACATTCTGAGAACCTACATTATGCAAATCAGAATTCACTCCAACCAATACAGCAAGTCAAGGACGGAGCAAGCAACAAGAAATTTCAAAGAAAAGAGAGAAAGAACAGACAGACCTTATCTATAACCAACGAGGGGACACGGGAATATCTGCCTCTCAACCATGCTTGCGCTTTCCGCACACCAATCTTCATCTACTCAAAATACATATCGTTGCCATGTCCTGGTCGTACTCCACCCCGTCCCTATCCCTGTCCCCTGTTCCTCATTATCATCCTCATCACCCAAAGCGATATCCCTGAGACTCGACGGATACAGCTCGTACTCCACATCTCTCAGTGCCGATGCCTGCAGTGCCAGTCTCCGCAAATAAGACATGCAGATATAAGGGGGAAAGCGGTGTAGTTCAGTTTAGTTAGTTACTAGTTATGTTCAATACACGTTGTGCACAGATTAGCCATATCCTCGTTTTTACACGTGCTGCTATAGATCGACCCGAGTTGCCGATGGCCGTCAGGATTAATATAAGTAAATAGAAAACCTGTTTTGAAGACCTTCAGCGAAAATCAAATCCTGGAGTGCTGCCACAATATCATGATAGCTACCAATTAAATCTGTCCATATATATCGCAGATAGTCCTTGGATCACAGCCAACGAAGTAGGGCGAACAAGGGTCGCAATAGTTGCGTGGTTCAAGTTGCGTGTGATTTAATTGATCCCTTCAACTACATCTTCGAGTAGTCTCAATACCTGATCGTCCAGGAAGTCTAGCAAATATTTCAGTGGCAGATTAATGTTTTCACGAATATATTACTGGTCTGACAGTCTATGTCACATCAACCATAATGTCCCCTGACATCATCGACATTGTTACTATTCTCCTTTATCAATACCCCTTCGAACTCTTTGGTGCAGGTAAGAGCTGACTTCAGATATGCTGTATATTCTGATTATCTACATAAACATGGGTAGCCATGTCTATATCAGAAATAAATAATTATCTCCTGATACCATGTCATACCACAATGAAGAGAAGGGGTCTTATACACAGCTCTTTATGTATATACTTACATTTTTATGCTCAGAACCCCGAGGGGCATGTACACAGCGGACAAGGGATTCAAATAGCACTCAAATGAAAGTCAAATACGTCCACGGCCTGCACATATTTCATCGTATCGCACTGTACCCCGCGGTGACGGAATGATCTCCACGCCTCCCCGAGATACACAACTACTCCTCTTCCGGTCTCACTCCTCCATCCTGATAGGATTTTTCGACTTTGTGATGGCCAGGGTCAATTAAATCGAATGCAAATACTGTGTAAATCCTGATGGATGCCCTCCGGAGTGCTCCAAGCTGATGAAAATCTGAATACGCAATCCTTGGACGATGTGCGGTCTGTCTGCCTACTTACCACATGAATGAACAAGACAGATCTATGCGACCACGCGTAATCACTGCTGGCAGGGGCCGTTTTTAGATAGGGCAAAATCTTCGTAAAAGATCAGTTTGCTTGTTTTAGTTTTAGTCAGATAATAACACAGGTAAAATGTCACTAAAAGGTCTCCTTTTAGTAACAATTGCAGACCGATAAAATGTTGCGTATTTAGTTTATTGTAGTCTCAATAAAATATTGCTTCAATTGTAACTTTATCGGGAGGGCAAATCGGGCATACACGACACATTTTGCCCAAATATTATGGACAACAATAGATCAAATTTGTATAAGGAGAAAAAGGAACAAAAAGAAATGCATACCAATTCTTTTCTTGACACTCAAACTTAAACTTTCTCAATTGTTTTCGCCGTCGGGTAAAATTTTTGCAAAAATGACATATTTAACAAGTAGTAATAATTATCGCCCCTCCATGCGACTCGCCAATCGGGTTCGACGGAGGTCACAGACTCACAGTGACCTGATGCGGAAAGCCAAGGCTGAGCTATGGTACGGAATCAAAGTGGATAATAAAAATTGAAGGTCTAGGCAATGGGAAGGGATGCACATATTTTGTTCGATTGTTCAAGATTTATCATCGTGACCTTTCTCCAAGAAGGCGCCGACTTCAATTTCACGCCGCCATCCCGTATGGCTAAGAGGCAGGACTTTCCCATCTTGGATCTTCAGCAAATGCTCTTGATACCAGTGTTCGTCCCATTCCGTCCAATGTCCCCAGTTGAACGAGTTACTCGCTTGGTCCCAATATTCAGGCAGCGGCCACCATGAGAGTTTTGCGATTTGGTCTCGATTTCCTAAAATATGGTTAGATACCAATAGACTTAATGAACATGTAACATACCAGTATGGCAGTAAAACATCCCACAGATTATGGCAAGTTCGTCGTCGGTGAGATTGTCATCCCAAAAAGTCCCTTGGGAGTGGTCAACGGAACAACCAAGACGATAGGTAGTTACTACTGAAGAAGGGCCAGAGAGGACCGCGTCGACTCCAAGACACTCTTTGGCGAGGGCGGCCTACAATTCCCCTCGAAGAATAGCTGCTCGGCCACGAGGGGTGGACAGGAGTCGATTGCGGTCTGAAAGATATGTCTGGTAATCGTTGACGGTAAATGTGTAGTTGGCGCTACGCCGAGGAATTGCTGCTTCGATCCCAGACAAAGAAATCGTTGATGGGAGTGGGTCTAGGGTGAGATATGTGCAAAAGACATGCCTTCTTTGGCAAGATGTTGGGCCACATCTTCAATCGGGACGCTCGGTTTTGATATCGACCAGCCATCTGGTTACATAGAGTGCATTGGCAGATGTTGTTAATGCGATATGCCAATCACGTGGCCTATCATTGCACAGAGAGGATTTCAGAAGGAGATATTCGCCGTTTGGAAGTCGGCGAAGGTGACGGGAGATGAGGTCCTTGGTTAGAGGATTGTAATTATCCGCCAGAAGGTCCCATTCGAAGGCCTGTGGTCCAGCTGCTTGTTGCATCCCTTTGATGAAATTGACGATAGGGCCAGTGAGTCCCGGAAGAGGTTCATTGACTTTGGCATCGAGGGCCGACAGATTTCAGACATTCACCCCAGTCATTGTTAGAATTTACAGGGGTGGCATCAGAAATAGGTATAGGGGCCAGAAACCCGTAGTAGCGGTATAGGTACTGATGAATATTGACCTGACCAGCACTATGCTCCAGATTGGTCTCTGGACCGCGCTCGGAATACCTTCTCAGGTCGATGGAATAAGCATTCGGATTTCTTTGAACCTCCTCAACCCGCTTCGTTGAGGATGGCTTCATAGTCCTGAGCTTCTGTGCCAAGTTCTGGGGCAGAGGACTCTGGGTGCATATCCCGTGAATCGCCGTCGTCGTCGTAGTCGCCGTCGTAGTCAGGTTCTCCAAAGTACTCGCAGCAATCCCAGACATTCTAAACGGTGTCGTATATTTTTGGGAAACTGAGTGCTCTCCAAGGGTGTCTTCACGTAACCGGTTGGGAACGCGTGTACGGACGTAGCTCGATTCCATCGTCTTCACTCCAATCCCACAGATATACTTCGGCAGAGACCGTGGGTGGCTTTCGCTCCCGGTTCAGACGTGTCATGCGATCTCGGTCATTTTCCTTGGCGATGACTCTCTTATTTCTCTCCGCGTGATCAGCGAAAAAATTTCCCAAGGCTTCGTAGCAAGGTAAGCTTTCTTGGCTTTCTGGTACTCATCGAGCGAGAGCTCCGTAGGTCGGCGAAGGGGAGATAAAGGACGAGGTGATGGTGCCGAAGAAGGAACGATCGGAACCATTCGAGATGGTGACTTGGGGATAAAAGTTGTCGCATCTTGTAAGAAGTGCGCTGGGGGCCGCGAATTGGTCAGGACCGCCTGGGTGCCAGCAATACCAAACAGGTATATGAAAGGCAAGGAACCATTGGACGCTTGGTTGGTGTGGCTGTGGATTGTGAATGTTGAGGAAGGTCCCGACACGTGGACACTGCTGAGAAAAGCTGCATATCCTGGAGGCTATCATGGAATTCAACCAAGCTTCTGGAATATGGTCGTCGCTGAGCAGAGAGAACCAGTCTTTTGCTTCCTCGGGTTCGTTTAAGCTCAAAATATCGGCCATCTTGCCGGAGATTAATGCCATCCACATGAGGAACCAATCGCGTGAGGCAGCGAGTAGAAAGACGAAGCAGAGCGGTGTTCCCGATAGGCTTTGCCAAACCCGAGAAAAGATGGAAGAGGTGGCTTCAGGGCCGCACGAATTTGGCGTTTCGGTGATGTTTATTGAGGAGGAAAGCGATCATGAGGAGGCCATCCTCCAAATCCTTCCACTGAGAAACCTTCTCTGATGCCAACCCGTACTTATCTCCATCTCCATATGATATGATGTGGGGGACAAATTCACGGAGGCAACCAAACACGAGTCCATCGAATGAGGGTCGTGAGGGGAACAAACGCGAGATAGTGATATGGTCAGCGTCCACCATGTGGGCGAGTAGGAACCTTTCATATCGCGCATCCTGGCGATGAAAGGGGTAGGGATTGTTTTCGTGGTATTCCGGTACGGCTACTCGACGCGAGCAGTTGGGGGAATAGTAGATCTCCCCATTCCTAAGGAAAGCATGCCCGAAAGAATGGTCAATTTCGCTGGAACTGAGGCCGGGTTTCATTCTAGCAGGAGTTTAGCAATGAGAGCCTATCAAACATACTGAATACATACATTGAATAGAAGTTGTTTGAACGATAAAATTGGCGTCAGAGTGTGTTGGACAAGAGCGAAGCGACTGAGGGCTCTAGGCACCCAGAACACGGTGTCAAAGCGCCAAAAGGAGATATAGCCGGTAGGATTTGAGGTATTGGAGGTTGGATGGAGGACTCTGGGCTCTGGACACCCAGAACACAGCCGCCAACACGTCAAGAGGGAGAGGTTGGTGGAGGACTCTGGGCTCTAGACACCCAGAACACAGCATCAACACGTCAAGAGGGAGAGGTTAGTGGAGGACTCTGGGCTCTAGA
The DNA here is from genome assembly GCA_023853785.1 of Psilocybe azurescens. Lineage (NCBI taxonomy): Eukaryota > Fungi > Basidiomycota > Agaricomycetes > Agaricales > Agrocybaceae > Psilocybe > Psilocybe azurescens. The sequence continues at coordinate 8,110 of JAJIRX010000158.1, read as the reverse complement.
CACCCAGAATACAGCGTCAACACGTCGTAATGAGAGAAGGTAGAGGTTGGGTAGAGGTATAAGTGGAAGTGGTCAAAATGAAGAGAGACGAAGTTATGCGAGTGAATTAGTGTGTATTAAAGAGAGAGATAAGTAGGAGTAGACAGACGGCCTGTAGAAGCACTCTAGACACCCAGAGTGCGTTGGTCGTCGTCAAAGAGGTTGAGAAACGACTTAGGACAACAACTGGCACTAGTGTTTGTCAGCGTCTTTGCGTACAAACATCACGTGTGCACTTCGCCCGCGCCTCACTTCGACTGTTGGCACTTGTGACATTGTCACTTGTGCCTTCCCGTCCACTACTCTGGGTGTCTAGAGTCATGGCTAGGGTAGCGCAACATCGCCTCGGCTCTGGGTGTCTAGAGTCGTGGCTGAGGATGTTACTCTGGGTGTCTAGAGGAACAGCAACTCGCCCCCGCGGTTGGTTCACGGTTCTCTTCTCAGCTCTGGGTGTCTAGAGTGAGGACTGATACTGTGTCCGGGGCAATGGCGATATATGTGCAATGTTTCGACCGATGCCTCCTGGTGCACCACTTCCCTTCCGACCTCGTCGGTTGACTGACGGGCGCTTCTTCTCGGCTCTTACTCTGGGTGTCTGGAGTGGTGCCTGATATATCTTGAGGCTACTCTGAAGTCTTGTTCTGGGTGTCCAGAATGTTTGACTTCGCTATTGACATGGCATAACTGGGTATCGATTGTAAGTACGTATTGGAATCAAACTAATTGGTATACTAATTATTGTATGCTATGATTACAGGGAACGCCATCTCTGGCTCGGGTTGCAAAAAGCTCAACTCTTCGCTAGTGAGGTTCGACAACCAGGTTTTGTCGTAGAAGTTCCTCGGGAGGCCCTTGATAGCCGACCTGGTGCTCGGTGTTGCCCCCTGCAAGACGCTGCTCGCTCGGTATGGATTTCCGGGCTTTGCATTTCCATAACGATTGTACCGATTGAAATCACGGTCGCATCATTTGGAGATATGGAATGAGTTCTCGACCACGCCAAGCCGACCGACCTGATAACGAACTTGCGGGGTTACTTCCACATTCGACACTGCTTTCGCCAGAGCTCGTACCGCCCAAACCAAGCCTAGTCGCAACAACCCAAAGGAAATACCATACATCATCAACACTTCCATCGGACTTGCTTTTGTTTCCGTCCGTTATTTCAATTCGGAGGTCTTTGAGCTGAAATTCGGTAAGCATCCAGCTATTTGTTTAGATAAATGAATGTCAACTTACATGGTGTCGCCCTAGCATCCCGGGCTCTTGTCACCTTCTGCATCTTTTTCTTCTTTTGGGAGTTGCGAAGTTTCACCTCTTTATCGCTCTTCGCCCTCCTTCGCTTGCCAACTCTTCCATTCCTTCTTGAGGTTCCCAAAGCGCTGCCAATACTTCTCATAAATAACGGGCCATTCGGACTTCTCAATGCTGCTTAAAGGTTCCCCTTGGTTTTCCAAGAAATCGTCAAAAACATCTCGGCCAGGCGCGTTCCACGGCTCCTTCTTCTTGTAGGCGAATGCAAGCTCCATTGGAATAAGCTTTGGACCTTCCCCTTCTCCGTCAGCAAAGGCTTCAACAGTATCTTTGGTTGGCTGTGGAAGTTTACGGATCTCATTGTCGCTCTGCATCTGGAGAAGTTTGTTCATATGTTTCCGGATTGCCGACCGTGGAAAAAATCAGTCCACCATTTTCTTTTGAAGACATTTATTTTCTTACCACCAACTCGCGTGTTCTTGGAATCCTCTCTCTATTCGGATTGCTCACAATCGCCCCAGTAATATTTTTTCTTTGAGGTCCGTGATCGGAGCGACTGACTTGCCTCGAATTCTGGGCCCTGGAGTCGCAAGGACGATCTGGACAATTGCCGCGAACTTGCTCTTGGGTGTCATCTCCAAGGGCTGAAGTAACGACGTTGGCATGTTTGTGGGATTGGGTGTTGGCTTGGTGGTGGGATTGAAAGGCTTTGTAGGATCCACTGTAATCGTGGCCCAGCACCTCCGCTGTTGGTCTTTTGGAAATGAAAGACAGGCTTTGGGACGGAAGATTTATCGTCGTTCTGTGAGAGAGTCAGTGTAGATCTCCAAGACAAAAAGGCATCTTACCAATTCTTCCCCGTCGTCCGGGTTGCCTCCGTCCATCGCCCTCCTTGTCACTATCACTGTTGGACTCGGGCGTGTCATTTCATCATCATCATTGTTCAACGCAGCACGACGGTGTTTTCTCCCGTAACTTTCTTCCCTTCCTGTTTTTTGGTTCCCTTGTCGCCATCGTGACATGTTGACATCATCGCCTTCTAATTCATCGCTTGAATTCAATTGGTTCCTGGCCCCGCTCCTCGGCATCCTTCTCGCCATAGAACTTGAGTCTCCCTCATTTGAAATGCTCTCTTTGGTTGTCGCGGCATCTTCTGCGTGTGATGCTTTATGGAGCATGACCGTTTCCGACCCCACTTCAGTGGCACTGGCCATGTGAATGTCTTCCCCACTGGGCAAAGGATTGTTGGGCAAAGGATTGTTGGAGGGAATTTAGGTCGAGTACGGCAGCAACCTGAGTGGTTGACCCGTTGCCTAGATTGTCCCTTTTCGCGATATCCCTCCAGCTTCTCCAGTCGTGCCATGAACTCCGATAATTCGGTTTTATAAACGCCGACCTATCATTTGTTAGCTTTTAAATGGTTTCGAGGGCACATATAGCTGTACCTGGGCCTCTAATTCAATGATCCGTTCCTCCCTCTGTCCAAGCAACAATTTCGCCGCCAGTCCTTCCTGTTCGATGAAGCGTGTTTTCTCGGCCTATATATGTTGAAGTCAATTTGCATATACAGGGCATTTTAAGGCATACCTGAGCCTCTACCTCAGCACTCTTCTGATTAATTATCTGCCTGGTTGCCAATGCCTGCTGTTCGACGACGCGAGTTTTCTCGACCATCGATTCTTCCGAGATCGGAAGTCGCTCAGTACCCTTATATTTCCCTGCTCTGCCTTCAAGATGGGATGGACGCTATGGATATTGGCCTTTTTCACCAAATTTGAACTGAAAAGGTGATCCCAATGCAGGCGCGGAAGGAATTGAAGTTGAAATTGGTTGGACAGAGGTTATGGCGGACAAACGTCCAGGGCTATCATCCATGAGTGGTCTCGGAACTGCATCCAGCTGCTCCCCTGCCAATGGGTGGCTCAAGTCGGCACCAGTCCTAGCGCATATCCAAAAGGCGGTGGTATATAACGTGAGGGGGAGTAAACACGCCCATGAGATTCTAGATCTCTGTATTAGAAAATGGACAGATATAGCATCGTGTAAATACCTCTTCGTCGTTGGTCGATTTCTGGAATTTGCTGTTAGATGCGGTTTTCGCTCATCTCAACGTCCTTGGTTCTAGTCCGCGGCCTGGACAGTGGTAAAATCTGCTGTAGGAATGAACTCGAAGGCATGGTGTTTCGGTAAAGCAATTTGCAACCGTAATACTACTGCTATATATTGAATATAATAACTTTATTGTTTCACTACATGGGTATACGATTTCAAGCTACCGAGTAACCGAACAATGGCTCCTTTCTCCTGAGTCGCCAAGTGGAGAAAGTGTCGACGCAATGCAAACTAGTACTCAATCCGACCCTTCGCGATCCACTTGCCGCTATAATGCAAGTCGGTATTTATAGCGTTCTTTTGTCGACTTGCAAAACTGAGCGAACATCAAATACAAATCAAGTAAGTTGTCCGGTTGTCCATCACAAGTTTATTGTTATAATTGTTATGATTTTGTTATCCATCTACATGCACAAGTGCGTAGGAATGAATTACATGGTTACAACAGGGCTCACAATAATTATTATATAAAGTGTATGGTCTCGGAGTTGGGAGCAAAGCAAACAGCAAAGAAGTCGATCTTTGTGCTCAATCGCCTTTGAACATCAGAAATGCCGAAAAACTCCCAGTTTATGCTTTGAAGAAGGTATGAAAGAAATTGATATATTGGGTTATTGTACTTATACAAGCTCACTACTTCCTAGGTCAAATATTTCAGAGTCAGGGGCGACTTTATCGCCAAGGTGAAACCAGGCCATTCTTTGGCAATATAATGGTCCAAGATGCAGCTCCGAAATTGAAGCAGACGCACAGTGCTTTTGGAGATCCATTCCCAAGTCATACATCTACTTACTATCACATAGTCATCCTTGAAGGCCGCAAGTCACATGAATTCCAGATATCATGTAAGAACCGAACAGGCCTCGTGTACAACAATGTTATTGACAAGATGGGCGGAAAATGGCATGGGGATATTGTGGTCATGAGGATAGGCAAGAAAATCCGTCTGACCCAGTTGACATGGGTGGAAAGGATGCAGGACGCGTAGACTTTGCTGTCAAAAAGTGAGTTAGTGCACTCCAATGCAAATTTGTTGAAATTTGATGATATGTCTTACCCTTCAGATTCTTGTCTTGTGTGAGGCAGTCTGGTTTGAGGGTAGGTGGAGAATGGCTTTGCTTCCGGAGACGTTGAAGATCCAGGAAACGCGATTCTGTAGCTTCATAATTTTTAATATACCCCATTGGTTGATATGCCAGGAGATAGGGTTGAGCGTTTAATTGTTTGCGGTGTTTGGTAAGAGCTTCAGGACTTGGTTCAATCGCCTTTGGCGGTGTTTGGTAAGAGCTCCGCCGGACTTCATACAATCGCCCAACACACTTCGCAGAGTCCGCCATGCTTGAACAAGATCGTCCACTGGGTGTCTAGTGGACGATCCCAACCTCAACGTTCAACGCCCAACACGTCCCAACGCACTTCGCAGACACCGACTCTGCCCATACTTGACGAGATCTTCCACTGGGTGTCTAGTGGACGATCTCAACGTTCAATGCCCAACACGACCCAACGCAGTTTGCAGACACCGACTCCGCCATGCTTGACAAGATCGTCCACTGGGTGTCCAGTGGACGGTTTCAATGCTCAAGTGCACCAGTAATACGACCAGGATGCTCACTCTCTGTCTGTCTTCAACGTGTTCAGGGTGACCAGAACATATCTTGTTTGAATTGAACGTCTTCTGGGTGTCCAGAGGACCTCTTTATTTGTGGTATATTGTACTACTATCTACTCCTTACTCTTCGATGAAGCCCGCCTTGCAATCTGTAAGTCTCGTCAAATGCTGTTCTGCTGATATGCTTATATGTAATTCCTTACCTTCTCGATCTCCTCAGTGGTCTCTCTTCCCTTGTATTCGAGCTGTTTGTGAACTGTTTTTAGGTAAGTCTTCAGCATGTCATGTACTGGCCAATCTTCTCGTAGTCTTTCAGGAAACTGAATTCTTTGTGAACCTAGATTCTTAAAGTAAGTCCTTGAACATAATTTGGGGAACGAAATGTCACTGACAGTCTCTAAGAGCTGATGAACCTTTCTCTTGCTTTGCCCGCGATAGCTCTTGCTTGTATCAAGCTTCTCCTTGGCCAATTTTGTGACGACACTCTTAAGTTTTCGGTCAGCGGCTTTGTATTTAGACTCTACAGGGTGACTTACCAATACACTGTCATAGGTCTTCTGGTTCCAACCTAACGCCTTGCTGAGGTTATAGCCGCCTCTTCCTGGACGCTATACATCACCCTTTGGCTTCGTGTATCAACCCCTTTCTGATTCCCTCACTTCCGGTTGCTTCTTCGCCCTCACTCGCTTCTTCGTCAGTTTGCCGCCTATGATCTCGCCATCATCTGACATGATGAACTCGACCTCGATTGCATCTCCTATGGTTGAATGGCCTGGTGATGCGCCACGTTGTACACCCTTTGAAGGAGCTTCGGAAATTCTGACCCGCTTGGATGGAGTAGTCGCCGCCGACTGGAGTAGTCGCCGCCGGACTGGAGTAGTCGCCGCCTGACTGGAGTAGGCCGCTGGACTGGAGTAGTTGCGCGCCTGATGTCAGGAGTAGGAGAATGCTCTCGTTCTTCTAAAATAATTGACGGAAACTCCATTCGTGGAGTAATGGTAGGAGGAGGGTGAAACACTTTGGGAGCAAATATGAGCCTAGCCGTGATCAGTGGAAGATGGGTTTCAATCTGAGCATCCATGGTTCGAGTTTACATTTGCGTTTCGATGTGGACGCACTTATAGTCTGATTCCTGTATTGTATTTGCTTTGTATTTCGTTACCAGCTTGAATAATAAGTGCATTGTTTTAAATCCGGATCCGACAGCTTTGTCTTTGTCTTCGCCTTGGGGATATTGACACCGAGATGACAGTGCCAGGACACACTTACCAGATTTATACATCATCGTCATCTAAGTGTCGTTAAGTAAACAATAAGTGAATGACAACAATAAAATCGGTTCTCATATAATAGGATGGGTTGACCTCAGAAGCAATTGACATAGTACTATCGACTCTCATGTTGGCTGATCTCCTCTATAAATGTTTTCGTCTTGTTTCCGTCTATCTGCGCTCATCACCAGATGAGGTGTTTTTTAGGGTTCATGAAATAACTTATTAATTACGCATGATTTAGGCCTACTACAAGTACGCTAAGTTCAAAGGACCAACAGGCCCAGTGAACTGTCTATCTTTCACCCACGGAGCGAACTACTGGCTAGTGGAGTACGTATGTCATGACTAACGGCTTCGCTGAATCTGAAAGTGCTGTAGGTGACGATGAAGCGGTGCGCATCTGGGAGATTTCCACGAAGAAGTGCCTGGATATTCTCGAAGATCCTGGGAAACGATGGGGCCAAATTACGTGTCTGACCTGGCTGGGCAGCCCAGGGAACGATGAACTGAAGCCAATCGCTGGTACTGGTCGTGGTCTTGTAGTCATTTATCAGCGTCCAAGGGTCGATGTAGGCCTTTTCAACATTTCCTGAATAAATTATGTTGACAACTTTCAAGGCACGAATGGTCGAATTGGCTAGTAATAGGGTGTTTGAAGCTAGTGACCCGGTTGAAGCAATTGCATTTGACAGCAAAAAATCTCACCTTGCAATAACAAGTCACCATGGTAGTATTGCCTTGTACGATATTGGTAGAAATGGTGAGTTATATCTGGCACCATTGTGGAGTAATATAAATTAGTCGATCAACAGGAACTATGATTGAGCTGTGGTCAGTGAAAAGCAACAAAAGAAAGAAGATCGGCATACCGCGATCTATTCAATTTTTTGAGGAGGCAGGAAGATCCTAGTTTTTATTCTGGAAACTGGCGAAATGTAAGCACTTTTGGAACGAAGACCGCTGAGACTTACAGTAGCTCTTCTCAGGGTTTGCCACGATGTAGAGACATCTCGAGAAGAATGGAGAAAGGTCCTGAAGTCGGGAATGTAAGTCCAAAATAAGCACGATCTTTTGGATACTCACAAAGTTGATCAGTGGCAATGCGATGACCTGTCCCTCAAGCAAGCTATTACTTGTTGACAATTTGTCAAAAGGATTTGATTTGTACGACTTACCACGCTCTTCTCCTCTTGCGCCTTCGCAATCCCCAGTACCAAGAAGTGTCAAAGATGGAGCCTTTGCCGAGCAGGGATCCGCGATTGTCTGCGGAAGTGACCATGGAAGGTATATATATTCACCAATTTGTCGTCAATTCCCATCCAGGTCTTGGCCCCTGCTAGCAAGAGGTGGAGGTGCAAGCAATCAGTGTACGTCGTGATAATTTCTCTCTTGAATGTACCTCTGACCATGACACTAGACAACGACAACCACCGAGGCACATTTTATAGCAAGTGGTGTATCGGCGGGTCTTTCGAGATCACTGTATGGGAAAGACGGTAAGAAAGAAAACATACCGAGAATTGTTGAGAAACCCTACCGATGAATGTCAGATTAAAAAGGCAAAGATATACGATGAAAGTGACTACAATAGCGGAAAGGTCGGAAGGATTTTGAATCTTCTGATAATTCTTCTGGTATTACATTGGACGTCAGCGATTTGGGCACCTCTTGCTTCACAAGTAAATATTCCTGCATTATACATGTAAGGAGATACTGATAATTTCAACAGGCAGCAAGACGTACACTGGAAGGGATCAATCAGATCGTCAAGCAGTCCACCAAGGCTCAGGCAGGAAGGAAAGGACCGGGGATAACTGAA
>JAJIRX010000157.1:0-103396 GCA_023853785.1 Psilocybe azurescens | reverse complement strand
CGACCTCATCAAAGCCCTTCGTGATGTCGATGATAGTATCCGCCGTGGATTACGATGGCAAAGTTGCGAGTGTAATAAAGGAGAAGAAACATGAATTGGTGAGAAATCATACGCTGTTACAAGTAAAATTCACTGAAGCGACCACTCAGCGAGCGATATTCGAACTTAATTGTAAAACCGGTCCCGAAGTGGCGCATTTGCAGGAAGTCTTCGACCAGCCGATATTTTTCTGGAGCTTTTTGAAAGTGGAAAGAGGTAAAGCAAGCTGGACGCACCCGAATTTCTGAGACAGCACATACAAAACATGGAGGCTTTTGACAAGATGGTAACGGGGCCGATGAGCCGCATAGCCACTGCAGTAGCAACGCCGGGCATGATATCGCAACCGGCCACACACTCAGTCGTTCAAGACGTGCCTTTGAGAGCTGGTAACACATCAAACAGCGACGCAATGCGTAGAATACCATCAGCCCAGGATCCACAACAACCAATGGATGAGCAGATTACCAGACGCGTCCGTCGTCGGCCGTCACGGGTTCGAACTGAATCGCCCGAATACGAAGTGAGCATCGCGCATGATGCTCAACGCCCACAAATTGAGGCCACACGCGAACTATATGGATGGCCGAAAGGATTGTTGCCGAAGAAGAGGATGCCACGGACGCCCGAACACCAGCGCGAAGAGCATCGGGGCCGCGTAGTCGGGACCGATCGGCGCCGTCATCGACAACGCAACTCAAGTTCAGAATACAGCGAGCATCGTGAAGCACCACGCGAAGATTCTTCCGAAATAGACGAGCTTGTTGAAATCCAACCAAAGCCTACAGGGAAAGCTGAACCCGATACCGTGCGATCGGTGCCGACGAGCAAACGCCGACTGCTACGATCGGGTTCAAGGACGTGGAGCATGTTTTCGGTGCAATCGACAAAAGGTGAAATGTAGTCTCGGAATTAGAGCAATCAGCCACCGCAATAGACGAAAGTCGTCGACATCGAGGAAGCCGAAATCTCGGCGCATCATTGAAGTATCGGATGAACCATCGGCTGAGGAGGAAGAGTACGATGAAGAAGACGAAGATGTACAGATGGATATTTTGGAAATCCCTGCTACTGCAGTCGTGGCAGAATCATCGAGGTCAGCGTGGACACGGGCAGGGACGTCGGCTCGGCATATTCGGGAGGTATCGGCACCGTCTGACGAACATTATACGGGCCGCTTTTCAGCTATTGAAAAGGGGAAAAATCGTGGTACGTGTCCTGTTTATCTTTTGATTTTTCATATTTTACAATAACCAATAGACCTGCCCGGCCACCGACAATGAAGAGCTGGCGGCTCGTGTGGACATATTGTCGACAAAGTTGGACTCGGTCACTGCAGATGCCGCCTCAGCGTTATCAATGGCATACGATTGCAATCTAGCTTGTGTCGAGTTGGAGAAGTCGGCAGCGCACAGACCGAATGCCGGTCTCGGTCACCGTGTCACTCAGCTGGAGGGCAAAATGAACGACATTTTGGGGAAATTGGATATGTTTGAAACACAATTTTCAGACATTTCCACTATTCTCCGCAAGTTAAGTGCAAATGGTATGCTCATTCTGAATCATAGGTGCATCGGGCCGATCCAGTCGGTAGAGGACGACCTCATCGGCAACGATATGGAAGTGGAAAAGGACGCAGAATTGGTATCCGATGGTCCATATGAAGCAAAGAATGTCGATGCCAATTCCATCACGCAGACGGTGGAATTAAGTGCCGACATCGGGAGCGTAGCAGGCGGTGAATCGGTACCGACAATAGTGCCGATAGTTGAACCGCGCCGACAAGACGATTCGGATTCCGGCCCCTATGTTCCGATATCACCGCCGATGGTAGAACAGCGGGAGGATGATTCCGTTTCCGGCCCCGATCCCTCAAACTCGATGATACGCGTTAACGACGCACAGGAAGAACAACGAGAACTTATCTCGTCGGTTCGTAAAGATTTTCCTTCCGTGCAATTGATTCCGCCAACACCCAATAACTCGCAGGAGCAGGCCACATACAGTGCCCACATTATTGTAGCCGGTACTCATCAAGCTGCTTCAACGGTGCCAGGAAACGCCACTTCAGCTGAGTTGGCTTCATATACCACACACACTTCTCCCACCTTGCAAGCACTCGAAAGTCTGCTGAACTTGGCTGAAACATCGAACGCATTTGGGACCGATTACTTTCGGTCCCGATGATGTCAATGTCGGGTCTGAGGTCGGGTAATGGCGTTGAATTGTCGGTTGCCGCGGCTCCGAGTCGGTCGATATCGGTAGAGAGTCGGCAGATATCGGTCCCGAACCAACTTTGTCGGCTGTGCCTCCCCTTACTCTTGTTGCAACGCAGTCTCTTCTTACTCCGCCTCTACTATCACAGAATGATACAAATGACCGTCGCCGTTCACCACGTCTCGCATCACCCCGCCCTTCACCAATGGTGTCCCGTAGTCCGACACCTGGACGACCAGGGAAGCGTCCACGTACTGACATTTCGCCTGCTACAGAGAAAAGCAAAAGACCTCGTCAGGGATAGTTCCAGATCTCAGTACATATCATTGTTGGGTCAGATGTATATTTTTTTGTAATGCCTTTCACTGCTCTTATGTTCAATAAATTTGATTCTATTTTGTTCATGATAATATAAGGAAGTGCAGTTTATCTGTGCCTTGTACTGCGTCTAACTGGTATCCCAGCCGTTAATGTGGCTGATGTTGATCCTACATCGCCGGCCGCTTTCTTTTGTTTTCCTTTCTTTTATGTGATGTAATAGGAACAATATGGTAACTTTGTGGTTCTGTTTCAACTTCTATCGGGACCGATTTCGGGGCCGCCTGAGTAGAGATCGGTGTCGGCATGCGCGTCGGGACCGGTGTAGGGCTCTGCATCCGCACCGATCTAGTGATCTAAGCGTCAGGGGCCGATGTGTGGATCTGCGTCCGGACCGTGTAGGGCTCTGCATCCGCGACCGATGTAGTGATCTGCGTCGGGACCGATGTAGGGATCTGCGTCGGGGATCGCGCGGGACCGTGTAGGGATCTGCGCCGGAACCGGTGTAGGGATCTGCGTCGGGACCGTGTAGGGATTCGCCGGGACCGGTGTAGGATCTGCTTCGGCACCGATGTAGGGATCTGCGCCGGGACCGGGTGTAAGGATTGGGATTGGGACCGCTGTTGGGATCTTCGGCACCGGTGTAGAGACTGGTGTCGGTGTTGCCCTTGGAGTGGGCATAGTTGTACCAAGTAGCCTTGGATCAATATTACTGTTGTTAATGACGTTGGTTGCTCCTCGTGTGGATAAACTTGAATCCAATAGGTACATAGGTATACCATCTGTGGGACCATTCACTGGGAATTGGTGTTCAACTCCAGATGGAAAAATTGACATTACTTCTTGCTGAGTGGCATAGACATCCTCTCTGAAGATTAAATTTGGGATGTCTTGCTGGATGCTTTCCATATCTTCATGAATTGCATCCTAATTATTATAAGATTGTAAGATAGTGGTTCGGTATCAGCAATAATCGGGACCGATACACTTACAATCTGCCTGACATCATGTCTCGTGCCCGATATCAATGTCAAAGTTGGTTGATATTCTTCAATGTTTGGCGTGATGTGCATATTTGTCAGTGCTAAAGTATTTTCCACTTGATCCGACTCAATTTGGCATCGACTTGTTGTTTTATTTCGACGTTTATTTCTCGCTTGACGTCGGCCCCAATCGGCATCGGCAACGGTGTCGGGATATTCGAGGGAGCGGACCGTCTTTATGTTTAATAGACCGAAAACGAAAAGTGTCTTGTGGTTGATATAATTGCTGTCTTTTGATCAAGTGCCCAAAAAGCATTGTATGCTGTCTTTATAGAGATTCCGGGGTTTGTAAATATCATGTTGGGAGGTAAATATTTCGATTCGATAAAGGTCGCCTGAGCGTAGGATATTTGAGTGTATGGAACTTTCTCTGTTTTACCACCAGTGGCAAGGTCTATCTATAATTCAGGCAAATTGGACTCGAGGCATGCCTGAACTAAACTCACAGTAATGATTATTCACGTACAGACTGAAAGCTTCTTCCCAGTCACTTTTTGTCCACTCTTTATCTGGCAAAGGGATAGGTATGATTGGGAAACCATTACTAGTTTTTCCCAATGTAAATATTGGCTTCTTTGCTGTTGCTCGGTTAACCGTGAATGCTAAGTGAGGGTTTTGCTTGAGATTTTGCAAGCCCGTCATATAATCCAATATGTTTTGTTTCATTCGGTCGACGTCAGCCCAATATGTACTCATGAATGAAGGGGCGGGAACACCCATCAAGCTGGCAATTTGTTCGTATCTAAAGCATAATCAGCTGTGTTTTTCAATGAGTTGCTGGAATATGCCGATCCAACAATTATGTCGGCCCCGAGAAAACTCGGCTGTTATCTGCAATCACGTACCCATCGACTGCGACCTTGCCATCTGCTAATGGGAAGCAAACAAACCACACTGGTCATCCCCATCTCTTTATATTGGTCATTCATTGTTTGATCAATCCGCCTGACATGATATTTTTGGCCAAACTGTGATATAATTGTTAGGTCGGCCTCGGACACGGGGCCGTATGACCGACCTTGCTTGTGTGTGCTCGTCATACCCCGCATTGAACACCTTTCTACTTCATCGTCAATGTCCTTACATTTATTCTCAGTCATCTTGTCCCAGATATTCTTCATGGCGACTGTCCTGTGGCCAAACCAACCCGAGGTCTCTGCTGAAGCCTCTTCAAGACCCATAATATTTGCGATTTCCGCCCAAATTTTTGATTGATGATTGTACCAGAGTACATCTGATCTTTTGGGCGAAAGTGGTTGGATTTGCAAGCCATTCCTCGTTCAATTCGCCAATTGTTTGAGCACCAGGTGATGATCTCCTGAATTATCTTCAGATACACGCTCTTCGAAGTTGGCTACATATCACCTTACCTTTGTCCAAAGGCGACTTTCGGTGTCATCCTTAGCCCTTTTCCCTCGACTGGCCCAGTAATTGAATATTGCGACCAGTATGTGGTTTGTTAAGATGAATAGACGTTCTTTGACTGTCCTTGCTTTCACAAAAGTTTCTTTGAAAGGCAGAATTTGCTGTAGTTCTTCGACACTGAACATCTTCGCTTTCCGTTTCTTGTTTTGTAATACTATGGTTGTGGTCATATTGTTCAGTGAAAATACCTGTAAAAATGGCACAATGCAAGATAAAGAAATGTGGATGTGATTAGGAATGGACCTGAAACATTCACAGACTGTGAGTTGCGACAACATGCCTCATGGAAGCCTCATGTTCATTTAGTGCCCAGCCCTTGTGATGACCACATACATCTCGCTTTCGCCTTCAACCATGAACTCTTCCAGTGGACCAGCTAACAAAAGACAAAGAAAGTCAAAACACTTGGTTCAAGGAAGTGTGGAAGCCTCTCAGGCGGTTACCCACCTCTCCGATGTCTTCAGCGGTCCCAAATCACAGCGAAGAGTGTTAGTGCCGCTTGTGACAACTATCGCAGAAGATCCAACGTTGAGTGACCAAACTAATCCAAGAGAACATATGGTTAACCACAATATGTTAAACGATGATGGAGTGTCAACGGAGCCCTTGAATACGACCCGTCAAAAGAAAAGCAAGGTAACCGTTTATTAAATGAAGTACAACATTTTTCAAACAGTACTATGCAGACGCAGCAAGAATATATGAGAGAATGGGTAGATAGAATAGAAGACTTACTTCAAGCATCACTTGCTCGAGAGACCTGGCCAGCCGACAAGCAGCACTGCCAATCTTGTCCAGCTGGCTCCTGGGCCATATGGAGATGTATAGATTGCACACTTGCAGAGCCACTTTGTCGCAAATGTATGCGAAATTCGCATCGGGTTGCACCTTTCCATCGAATTGAATGCTGGGCACAAACGCACTTCCGCAGAGCCGAGTTATGGGAAGTCGGTTGTTACATTCTTGTCCCACATTGTGCAGGGATTGCTATATGTGAATCACTACTGTTCCAGATTAAATATTTGGAAACTTTACAAGAATATCCAGACCGGCTAGAACAGGAAAAATTAGATACATTGTATGGCCCGGCCGGTTCGGGCCGACTTTCACTAGTTCGGGGCCGAGATTTACATATACGGGGCCGACAGATACTAGCTCGGGCCGACAAACGCTCGCTCGGGGCCGACAGACTCTAGGTCGGGGCCGACGAAAAGTTCGGCATCGGCTAACTACGGTCCCAAAACAAACGGCATTTGGTGTACAATCTCAAGCGTATCCAATGGACGTCAACAATGAAGAAATAAAGGATGGATATTCTTTCCATTTCTTGCACCATCGCAACGTAGATGAAGAAGATGATCCTGACAGCTCAATTGACAAAGACATGACCGAAGACGATGAAGGTGGTGATCCTGAAGCGGATGTTGAAGGATTCAGTGAATACCTAGTCATTGGCGATTTGACCAATGAGCTGACTGGTGTCGGGGCCGATCATATGCCTGAATACTGGGCTTACAGCACGGCTGAACCCGGGGCCGATTGTACTCCTGAACACGGGGCCGAGTACATGGTGAGCATCGGGGCCGACACATTTTCGGCATACACGGCTGATCATATTGACATTCAGAATGAACTTAATACCGATAGTGTCCACCCAAGCTTCCCAGTGGCTGATGGTTTAAATAATACCTATGTCAGGATTTTACACACCAACGGTATTCATCATATGGCCATGGTAACTTGTCAATGCCGAGGGAGAATTCGGTCCCGATGGACCTGGTTGCCTGCCGGCTCCTCCCTGCCAGCTTTAAAAGATACGGACCCTCTTCTCTGTTCAACTCATGGATCATTTTCGTCTTTGTAATTTGGAGCTGAAGGCGACAGCCTATCAGTTTTATCAACTTATCCGCAGAATGACAACACCAATTGGTCGGACCGAAATTGTCAATGTTTATCATGAGTTTCGCCGTATTTCTCGGCTCTGGAGGTGGCTCAAGAAATTAAGGTGGGCTGGGTATGGCCATAAAGCAGAAGATCCTCGCAACCCACCAGCTGGTTCATTGTCTTTGTATTGCCCTACATGCCCTCAGCCTGGTATAAACTTACCCACTGATTGGAAGGATGATCCGAATCGGTTAGTACAATTTACATCTTATAAAATTTTGTTTCTAACCTGCTATCAATACAGTACAGTATACAAGTGTATGTTCCCCGTGACAGATGGCAATTTCAAAGCCGACCATGTTCGGCAAAAATATAACAATGATATCTGGCTGATGGATGGGTCTGGAATGGCACCCAATAAGGATGATTATCTAACTTTTTGGAATCTGCAATAGATCGACTGACGGTATGTGACGTCCGGGCCGATACTCGGCCGACACAATTTATCTGATGGCTGAGTTTCAGAAAGCACCATGTGAAAATACGTTCAGAGCAATTACAAATGCACTACTGTCAACCAAAGCATGTGATCGCACAGGAAAGGTAGCCTTTGCATGCGCTCGGCATGGCTGCTTCGCGCCGAATTCCTTGGCGGACTTGTTCAAAGGTGAACAACAAAAAACATTGATTATGCATTACTGCAGGCCATCAAAACCACACATGTAGAGCCCGAACAAGGGCTATTTCTCATCTATGACATCGTCTGTACCTGGATTGTCTATCTCTATGACCGAATCGGCCACTTGCTCCCTGCCGGTATTATTATTGATCAGGCAATTGATTTTATTCCATGTTCATGGCCACAAAGACGTATGTTTCTTTCGTTTTGCCACAACTTTTGTCCCCGGTGCTGCAGTAGTTGCTGGTCAAATTCTTGAATCACTATGGTCAAGTCTCAATGTAATCTCGTCTTCGGTCCGGACAGCAAGTCTTGCACACAGGGAAGAAGTACTCGACGATCACGCTACAGATTCCAACTACAAAAAAATGCTCGGGAATTACAGGACGTTCTTTGCAACAGATATACCGATGCAATTATTATGGTGGGGCAGGCCGACTCTTATTTCCTTGAATTTTCAGGGGATATTGCACAGGCGACACTTAATGAATGGGAAGATGAAATTCAGAGTGTTGAGGCAATGCGATTAGCTGACATCAAAAGAATGGACATTTATGGCGCCCGGCTGCCGACATCTTCGACCGATGATACGGGTGAGGAACACGGCACCGATACCGGTCCCGATATCAATTCCGGTACAGCAGCCGAGATGTGGCTTCGATTAGCTTTGCTAATTGAAGAAAAGCAGTAAGTGGAGTCACACTTTTATTTTTGCTCACAATGTGATCACTTTCATGTCAGAATTGAAATTCAAGATAAAGTTCGTCGGTTAGGCTCCGGCGCTTCGGGACCAAGACCAACAAATAGTTATGCAACTGCGTCAAGCGTTGACTATGATGCTTGCAGAACTTAAAACACGACAACAGCATGCTGGGGTGCACGATATTCAATGTGGGCAGCCAAGTATGCCACTCAACAGTGAGACCGAATACGACGACATTGAAGAAAATCCCGATATTCCTGGTGGACCGGCCATGCAAGACCGTTCTGTTCCTGAAGATCACAGCCCTCCAACTCCAACAATCCTGAGTGTTGAACGCCAAATACTTTCATTACCATCCAATCACAATGTTTCAGCAGGCTACGAAGGATTAGAAATGGAATTGAGAAAACAGCAAGCATGCAATCATATAACGAGGATTCGGGACATTGTGGCCGATATCTCGTTTCTATATCGATACGTGGTGAAGAGAGGGACTCGAACCAGCATTCGGTCTAATGGTCAAAAGAAAGTGAAATCTCTGAATCACGATAAAGTATTGCATGCCCGCATATATTCGGCATGTCGGTCCCGCCTTGTCGCACTCGGCTGTGATCAAGAATTCCTTTCAATTTTCTGTCTACTTACACGCAATGACCTCAAGGCAAGTACAGCTATATGGAAACCAAACTTAATGGGATCTTCCACCTTGGAGTTGTCGTGGATTTGGAGAACTGGCCGATGGTATTTGTTCGGGAACATGACCGATGCCGATGCCGATCATCGCATTGGGCCCGACACATTACAGCGATTTCAACTTGAATGTACGTAACTTATTCTTATTATGTTTCTGGAGTAACTTTCAACTGATTTTACAGTCAATCGAGTCCATTGGCTTCGTGCTCGGGCCCAGAAAAATAGGTGGCATGAAGAAGTTGTCTTAGTGGTGTATGAAATGCAATGGACTGTTAGATATTTTATTCATCGTCGAGAAGAGTGGGCCCAAGCCGCTCAAATGGAGGATATCAATTCGGGCCCGAGAGCCTACGCCTATCGGCAAAGTACTATGTGGTATAAATATGCGGTCATAGCCGATCATGCCTTTAAAAATAGCAACGACTTATATTTATCCCCGTTTATTTAGTTATGTAATTAGGCACTACTATCAGATAGATTATCTTTGCACACCGCCCCTTGAAAACATTCCATCATGGCCAATAAAGAACTTTCAATCTACAACCCACTCACTTCTGTGGCTGGTGCTCGTTATTCGAACCATTTCGACATACAACAACTCGTGTACTATGCTGAGTCTAGATTTCGGGCCGCACTGCTTGCGATTTCTGAGTCGACAAAAGAACAACAGGCGTGGAAACAAAAGTTTCTTTGTGCTGAAGTTGTATGTACTGGATCTATTTCAGAAATTTGAAGCTTACCCGATTATAATATAGGAGTTGATTTTATTTTTATTGGCCAAGCATCAGCGCTCGGCCTTCCCATAATCATTCCTATCATCGTTCGGTCATTGGCGGCTTCGATTCTTGGCGTCCCCCTTGATCAATATCCACTCAAACTGTCGAACGATCTTTTGCGGTTATTGGATGCCGGTGTGGATAAGGACAGCCCGGTTCGGCTGGTGGACAATTACCTACATGATTGGTGGAATAGTGGAGCTGAAATTTCCATGGATTACACTTTGAAGCCAATTGTCATCGCGGCCGCTTTGCGAATGCATGCAGGTAGCGGCTTGCAGAAAATCGTAACCGACTCGTTGCCTAAACCATCGGGCATGTCGGTCCCGACTATATCATGTGGCCGATGCAACAAATACCTCAATCTTGCCATTGGACTCCGTGAAGACCTCATGACAATTTCATCATCTATTCAAGCATCACAGACCAAAGCCGATGCCGACGCCCGAATTTAGCATGCGTTGGGCAGCCGGGTTTCATCTGGTGCATGAAGCAGTTGTTCTGAAAGAACAGCAAACAGGAGATCCCGTTCCGATCGGCGAAGAATCG
This sequence comes from Psilocybe azurescens, assembly GCA_023853785.1. Lineage (NCBI taxonomy): Eukaryota > Fungi > Basidiomycota > Agaricomycetes > Agaricales > Agrocybaceae > Psilocybe > Psilocybe azurescens. The sequence continues at coordinate 93,070 of JAJIRX010000157.1, read as the reverse complement.
GCCGAAACGATCGGCGTCAGGTCCGTACAGCCGAGCAACGAGTAAGACTTATCCCGATAGCTTGGATGATGTTTTAATCACTCAACGATCACGGCGTATGGCCATGAATGCTGCGGATCAATTATCTACGCTCAAGTCGCTCCCAACTTCATCGCGAGAAGTGGACTTGGGGCGCTGAACTTACGCCAACCGACCTGATGGCCCTGGCAGCGGATCCGTCGGCACGAAAGCTTCCTCACTCTGGATATTCACATTCACTGCCTGAAGGTCGTATTCATAGAGAGTGGTCTTCCGACCCTACACATCCAACAGAGTTGTCAGTTGCGTCGGCTATCGGGGCCGAAACAGCCGACTTGGCGGCCATCCCTTCCATCCCTGATGTTATCGGTTTATTGCCCACAATTCGCCACACTACTTGGCAGAATCACGGACTCCATAGCTCAAGTCAATCGTACAGTTCGCTCACATTCAGTGCCGATTCAGACGGCCACGTCGGTACCGACGGCAGAAGTCTTGTCGGCACCGGTGGCAGAAACTTTGTCGGCCCCGATGATGGAACCCACGGCGGTGCCGATTGACCATATTAGCAGAATCGGGATTCAATCGACATCGGTCCCGAATCTTGACTTTGTGGCTTCTGCCTCAGACGCTGCCGCAGTCTGGAATACATCATCTGGCTCCAGCAATAATAGTCTTAATGTCCATCTCCAGCGTCTCACCCACAACGATGCCATCAAATCACCCGAGTCGCTCCATGGCCGCACAGGCAGCTGCAGTTTGGTTGCGCGACTCATCCGATAATGAGTCGTCCACCAATGAATCTGAAGAAGCATCTCAAGTGGATGCTGCTGATTTTGCAGCTGCCTGGGCGATTTCTTCTGATGATAATCTCGCTTCTGACGAAGCCGATCCAGACAATGCCCATTTTGTTGAGTCGAATAATCCGGCCAATTCACTTGAAAATCTGCACATTGGCAGATTTATAGGTCCCTCGGCATCGGCTGCTATGTGGTCCGATTCATCCGATAGCAGCGCCCGAAGACGTTTAGGGACCGATTGCTTATCCCGGCAATACTGATTCTGTCGAGCTCAATGATCCAGCTCATTCATTTGAACATCCGCACATTGACAGACATGTAAGTGCTTCGGAAGCAGCTGCTGTGTGGTCCGATTCATCTGTTAGCGGCGCTGAAGATGTTTCGGGACCGGTGGCCGGCCAACAATCAATTAGTATACGTACTGGCTCCATTACCTTGCCAATCGGACCTGCTGAAGTTGCGGATGTTTGGTATTCCTCGGACGAAGATGAATCTCTTGTTTCACAATTAATCGCTGCCAGCCGACCGGCCTGTGTCTCCAGCCGAATCTTCAATGAGTGTGGTTTATCAAGGAACTAATGTCGATACTGTTACTCCCACTCGAATCACACTTTCTCGTCCGTTCTCCCCCCTCGTTTTTTGGTTTTGTCGACGACACTTGGCTTCCAGCCGATGATTATGCCGATGGTTACAGCGGTGAAGAACAAGATGCAGATGATGAGGAAGGTGGTGAACTGACGTTTTAAATGATTTGATGGAGCCATATATTGTCATTTTGATAGATTTGAATTGCATCTCTGTTTTTCTGTTTGCTTCATATGCTGATATTGTCTGAGGCCGAGTTCTCCTACCCGACCATCCTGCCGAGAAATGCATAACGGGTTTGAATTTCAGGCGGTTGACATTATATTCACTCCCAAGCAAGTCATAGATCATAGCTGAATGTATCCTCTACTGAGCAAACTACTTTGGTCAGCTTGTGGCGGATATCTTCGCCGCCGACCCTACCAGCATAGAATTACACAGCATCTACCGATTTGCTACATTTGTAAGTAATTCCCACCACACTAAAATGTACATGGTTTCCATAGAATTCTATGGCCCCGTGTCACACGTATACATTGTGTGCGTTCTACGGCCCATGTCACTCGCTACAATGTAGCTGCCCTATGTGGTCTTGTCATAAATCGTCAGTCTGGAACAAGCCCCTTCTCCGAAGGTGAAGCGGAGCTTCAAAATATCAAAATATTGTTATCTATTTGCTCTGCAATCATTCACCGGCGAACAACCGCGGCTTAGAACGAACCTACAGATCTTCCGCCACATCGGGTGTACTTACATCCTCCTGATTCGTCCTCTGTAACTCCTCTATTTCTCCTGTATATCCGGCCTCTGGAAATGCGTTCATGGACTGTCGGAATTTTCATCCGCAGGACCATCGTGTAGTATGATCCACCTCGACATCTCTCATCTATGTTGTCGGTGTTGGGCACTATGGGTCTCTATGACTGTGAGTTCCGAGAGCATGGGACGGATTTCACGCGCACCATCCAGAGTTCTGGCTGAATTCACGGGAGGTTCTCGCGCCCATTTGCCGGATATACCTGGACGTGTGACTCTCCAAGCTTGCCAAACGAGAGTATTCTAGACGGGAGTACTCTTTTCGTCAACACGCTATCGAGGTAGCATGTTCTTGGCAAGCCTATTCCTATGGGAGTCGGATCTCGTACACGGTATTAAATGGGCACGAGAATTCTGCTGCCTTTCGATCCCCTCTTCAATCTTAATGCTTCCCAGGTATCATGCTCTGCCCACCTCCCCCACTTCACCACACTCCAATGCCCTATCTCGACTTGCAAAGTCTTCAAACCCACTCCGAAGATTGGCACCTCGATGGATTCTGGTGGCCTGCATAACTAGTATCTTCATATTCTTCGGAACATCTGTTGTGCGCGAAATCACTTGGGAATTCCCTTGGCTATATGAGCACAATCGCCCTTTGCATCTCAAGGCGTATCCCAGGCCATCTGCCCCTACTCAAGACGAGCAAGCCGTCTGGGATCTTCGGAAAGAGGAGGTCCGAGAAGCATTTCTTCATGCGTGGACGGGGTACAAGGCAATAGCATTTCCCAATGACGAACTGCTACCCGTCTCGGGGCTTAAATCGAACAAGTCAGCTATTCACAACTTTCTCTTTATCGTTTGCTGTAACCAATGGATACAACACAGATTCAATGGGTGGGGAGTGACCCTCTTCGATTCACTCGACACAATGTGGATTATGGACTTGAATGACGAATTTTCAAGTGCAGTTGAGAGTGTCAAAGACTGGAGTTTTCAAGGAATCAAGGTCATTACTTCTTTCAGACGTTGTAATGACATCTCATATTCGGTCATGTAGCCCGACTTGTATGTCCCATTCTTCGAGACAACAATACGATACCTAGGCGGCCTGTTATCGGCATTTGCTCTTTCGGGGAATGATATTCTTCTCAAGCTCGCAGACGATGTTGGCCAAATTCTCATTCAGGCATTCAACGCCACCCAGACCGGGCTCCCAGCCTATTCTGTAAATGTCCAAACGCAAGTCCTCTTTCAAGTAGTTTTAGTCTTATTTCATTTCTTCTCAGTGGAATGCCGGACGGTCAACATGATACTATTCTATTTGCGGAAGCGACTTCCTGCCAGCTAGAATTCAAATATCTCGCTAAATTAACTGGAAAGAAGGAGTACTATGATAAGGTGCGTAACTGACCGCCCCGTTACCATGAAACTTACAATACTGCAGGTCCAAGCATCTATGGAGGTATTCTACAAAGCAAACGTAACTAATGGTCTATTTGTCGACAATTGGTATAACGCCAATGGCATGGCTAGTGGAAGTAAGTTGGCCGTAAGTTCTCGTGCTATAATGCTGACGTCCTCTTGTGTCTCCAAAGACCACATCACCGTCGGTGGGGGATCCGACAGCGGCTACGAGTATTTTCTGAAGCAGTGGGTAATGAGTGGTGACGAAAAGGCTCGAAATCAATGTACGTTTTTGACTTTCTTACCTCTCGACACGACTTTACTAAGGCTATACCATCCTCAGATATGACATCGATTAACGGAATTATAGAAAACCTCATTTTCGTCACACCGACTCGGGGACTTATGTATGTCACCGACCGCGACAGCTACATGACGGCTCATCGCCAAGAGCATCTCTCGTGCTTCCTACCTGGTGTCCTGGCACTCGGCGCCGCCCTGCTCGACTTATCTCCGGACGTGCGGGAGCTCCACGAGTGGGCTGCAAAGGGACTGACCTACACTTGCTACATCTCATATGCGGATCAGCAGTCTGGGCTGGGGCCGGAGGAACTTCGCATGAATGACCATGGGATTAAATGGATTGAGGCGGTGGACAAGTGGAAGGACGCAGGCCGCGTTGGAGATCCACCTGGTACGAGTGAGGCACATGCAGAGAGGAACTCGGAACAGAGAGAGTATGCGAATGGATGGCCGAGCATGTATCTTTACGCCCCGAGGTGCGTTTCTTGCCCTTACTTCCACAGTAACTCTTTTTAAACATCTGTGGTGTCATGTGTATTCCAGACGGTTGAAAGTATATTTTACATGTGGAGAACTACGGGTGACCCAAAGTGGAGAGAACGCGGATATCAGATCTTCAAGGCAATCAACTCAAGGACGCGTACGAAGTACGGGTTTTCGAGTGTGGGTGGCATCGACAAGCGATTGAGATTGTTGGATGAAATGCCAAGGTAGATACCCTCATCCAACTTCTCACTTGATATTATGCATATCTCTAACGATTAAAAGCAGCTACTTCCTCGCAGAGACGCTAAAATATCTCTACCTCCTTTTTGACGACGTCAATTCATTCCCATTTGATCGATGGGTATTCAACACCGAAGCACATCCTTTCCCTACCTTCTCTTGGACAAACGAAGAGAAAAAGGAATTTGGTATGACAGTGTAGCGGATTAGTCTAGCATTAGTTACGAATCCTAACTAAATTGCATCACTTTAAGTTGGCAATCGCCGCCAGTAATTCTCAGTCTCTGGTGGAACATTTCTTATCACGTTGTATCGACGCAGGGCGGTCTGTGCGATCGTAGTAACAAAATGTACAGCAACAAGACGCGCCGTGATTGAATATTGACAGAGTGGAAGGCAATCCTCAAACTTCAACACAACTCAGATCTCTAAATCATACATATGTTGTTTCCTAAAGCCTGTCGTGCATCTCCTTTTAAGATATCTCATGGACTAGGCCCGTAAATAAGGCCATGGTATCCTTGAATCGTTTGGATCTCACTGCGAATGGGGACCACGAGGCCACAGCATGCTCTCTACTACGCATGTGGTACCAGGAAATATAAAGCACGAAAGACACTCACAGATCTAGAGGAAAGGCCAGAAAAGCAAGAAAAGAAAAGAGGAAGAAAAGAAAGAACAAGCAAGAAAGAAAAAGAAAAATGAAGGCAGAAAAGGAAAAGGAAGCAAGAAAAACAAGACTGAATTATAACTAAATATAACGGGGGGGGGGGGGGAAACGACAACTTTTTGGTAACGAGACATGCGAAAAACTAAATCAAAGAAAGAAGAACCAAGCTCAAGCAGCGACATGAACCCTCTGCACCAGCCCCTCCGCGCCGCCGATCTCCCTCAGCTCGACGTTCAGGTCCCCGTCGATGCCCACGACGAACTGGATCTCGACGCGCGTGAACCACTTCCCCTTGTCCGCGCCCTTGCCCTTCGTCTGCACCGCCAGCTGGGCCGGCCCGTCGAGCGCGGCCAGCAGCGCGTGCTTGGCGAGCGTGCGGTGCTTGACCTCGATCTCCTCCTCCTCCTCTTCCTCGTCGTCGTCCCCGTCGTCGTCCTCATCGTCCGAGGATTTGGGAGGGGCGACTTTCTCGACCCGGATCCCCTCGACGACCTCCCACACCTCGCACGCGACGCGCTTGCTCCCCTCCTCGACGCCCACGTCGAGCGCCACGATGCGGCGCACCGGCAGCGCCGTCTCGCGCTGGACAACGGGGATCCACGTCCCGCCCACCTCCTTATTCTCCGGGAGATTGTTCGGGAACAGCACGCCGAGCGTCTTGGTCGTCGCCTTGACCTGGTTGGCTTCCGAGCCTGCTTCGAACGCCGCGAGGATCTCCCTATCCTCCTGCGCATCTGAGGTGGCGAGCGCATCGAGCAGCGCGGCCTGCGCCGCACACCCGCGCGCGATGATCGTGGTCGGGTCGCCCACGCCGCCGCCGACGACGATGCCCCTTGCGAACGGCGTCTGCACGTCCTCGCGGAACCCGGCCTGCACGCAGAGCCGGCTGTCGAGCCCGGGCAGGCAGCCCGTGCCGCCGACGTACACGACCTCGTCCACGTCGTGCGCGTCGACCGCCGCGCGCGCGAGCAGCGCGCCGATCGCGTCCGCGACGGCCGCGTAGATGGGGGACGCGAGCATGTCGAAGCGCATGCGGTTCACGGCGCCCGTGTAGTCCAGCCCGTCCTTCAGCGACTCGACGCTGCACGTCGCCGCGCCGGGCGACGCGCTGATCGTGCGCTTGGTGTGCTCGATCGCGAGGCGCAGCTTCGCCTCCGCGCGCTGGTCCGCGACAGCGGTGGCGGGGCACACTTTGAGCGCGACCTTGGTCTTCTTGGTGAAATCGGCGGCGAAGAAGGCGACGAGCTTGTCGTCGATCTTGTCGCCGCCGACGGACGGGGTGTGCGAGGACGCGAGCACGTAGCTGAGGCCCTCGCGGACGGACACGAGGTGCAACGAGAGGGCGGAGGCGCCGAGGTCGACGACGAGCTGCGTCCGGTCCTTGCCTAGCGGCTCGCCGCCTTCTTGCTGCTCCTCGCCATCGCCACTCCACAGAGCGGTGGTGGTGAGCGCGACGACAGCGGCCGCCTCGTCCAGAAGCTGCAGCACATTCAGGCCGGCCTCCTTTGCGGCCGCCTTGAGCGCTTCCCGCTGTTTCTCACCAAAGGTGTCAGCCTCGGGCACGCTAATGACGGCGCCGGTGATGGGTTTGCCGAGGAAGTCTTCGGCAGATTTTAGGAGAGAGCGGAGGAAGATGACGGTGACGTCGTGCACGGTGAGGATGCGGGTGGAAGGAATGGGCTCGGAGCGCGGGGTAGGTGCGTGCGATGCGGCGGGAGTGGTGTATGCAGACGTGGGGAGGGGGGGAAGGCGCGGGCTGGAGCACCTCGACTTTGTAGGCGATTGTGTCGGCCAAATCGGGGTGTTGGATGATGGGCGCAGAAAGTGTAGGGTGCTCTGAGCCTGGGACTTCAGAGAATCTAACCATCGAGTATGAGATGATGGTGTTCAATGAGGAGGAGATAAATTCTTACTTTTGCCCAGCAGATTCCTGAATCCTACGATCGAGTTTTTGGCGTTTTTGACGAGTTGTTGTTTGGCTTGATTGCCAATGTACTGTAACACATCGTCAGATATGAGCGTGAAGAGGTGAAATGAAAGAGGAATGTGGGTAAAAAAAAAAGAGGCCATATCGACCAGACGAAACCCGTGTGGCAAACGACCTCGAAAAAGGTATGAACGGACAAATTTGGAATGGTATAAAAAGATTCACGAATGAAAGGATCAGGAGTGTAGCAGACTTCGGGTAGAACGTACCATTTCCTCGCCGTGGAAAGCAATGGCGCAAGCGATCTGTCTCTCTCCATCTTCATTGGCGATGGACTCTGCCAAACCCTCTTTGGTGAAGACGGCGATCGAGGCGTACGAGTTTCCGAAGTTGATTCCAACAACAGGGGGCAGCAACGAGGTGGGGCCAGTAGCGGGTGTAGGGGTGCCGGGAGCAGGTGTGGCTGATGCACCACGAGAAGAGGCGCCGTTTTGTAGTTTCGACATGGTATTCGTGAGGTCGTAGATGTTGTTCGATATGGATGCGAAGTGTATTAGATGAAAAAGGTCGTCAAAGGGTATCTAGGACGAACAATCCCTTTTGATTCCGTCTAGAAAGTGTCTATAAGGAGCAGAAAACTTGAAAGAAAAGAGAAACAAGCAATCCACCTCGTTGTAAACTTGATTCGAAAAAAAATATTTGATAAGCGACGCTGAGATCACGGATGCTGTCGCTTAGTCAGCAGGTCAAGTGATACAATGTTGGACTGTCATCCCAAATTTCTTCCCCTTTGTATGGACACAAACCATAAACTTCGTGTACTGCTCAGTCCAGCAAAGAAGTGAAATTACCTATGTCTGCCAGGGTGTCTGTCCACCTCGGAGATGATTTTAACAACAGCAAGCGCGGGATTTCTTTCCTTTGTAATGCTTCACGTACCAGAAATGTCTTAAATTTGTCCCCTCTGTGTTCGATTCCAGTCTGTACCATAGGATATGCATCTTAAGAGAATTATCTATGCTATCAAACAGCTATATGGTCATAGATACATGGACTGCAACGATTATTGCCACGTCAATTCCTTCGGGTATTGTATTATGTACGTAAATCTGGTAGGTTTATAGATGGTAATATTTGAAGATCTACTAGTACAGACTGCATATCTTTCACCCAGATGCCTTGCCATTGGATGCTAGCTCGGCTGAATTATCTAACTCCTCATGGACATAGCGCTCGGGGAGTATTGTTATTTACGGCAGGACTTTAACTTTCTGCCCGGCGATCTCTGAATGCTGCCCATAATAGTACATACTGCATATAGACATCTTTACCTGGGTGAGGAAAATCTTGAATCTTACAGTATGCCCGTTACCCGCTGATGCGCTTCGATTTCCGATCTTACCGAGACGCTCCACGGGCGCTTACTGATATACGCTTCGCTTGTATCTATTCGCTAAATTTAACTTAGTGTTTAAGGATAAGCTTGGGTGGGATAGGCAGGTGAGTTCAAAACCTTTTGAGTTTCGACTCTCCGCATTCTATATTGTAGCTTTATTACCAGTTGTTTTAAGCCGGGCTCGGTCTGTGCTCCCCGACGGTCATGGGTTGCCTGCCCGGTGCACACTGAACCATATATCGTACTGTACTGTGGCGATTCAACTCAGTCATCTAGTAAAGAATCTGAATCAATTATAATTGGTCGCATGATCACGAACCCACCGAGATTCCGCACTGTGTCCACTTTCGAATGCCAAGGAATCTCCGTGGTACATTGGCCGGTTCATGATACATATATTGACGTCTACTCTGAACTCAGTCTGTCACTAGTAACGCATACCCTGGCGTCTTTTATCTTCTTTTCTTAGTTTGAGCAGGTCGTACAATGAACAGTTCTAAACTTGCTGGCTTGTCCCGACTAAGTTCCGACAAAGGAACTGACATGGGAAGATTAAAGACAGCGAGATCAGTCTCTTGGCACAGATTCGGTTATATCTTGAACCTAAACGGATCTAAAGGGCTCTAAATGGATCGGCCTGTAATTTCCAAGCTTTTTCACCTCTTTTACTTGTGCCCACTGTCATCAGCGAGAGCAGTGACCAGCCCTTGACATAGTCAAGCCACTTGCTGCTGTGCTCCCTACAATGCTTCCAAATGAGCGGGGTCTCCCAGCAACGGAATCCCTCTCACGGCTCTCCAAGCGCACCAATCCATTCAGCAAGCTGGTCACTCGATGGGTCATTCTAGCGCTCCTCGCATTGGCTTTACTTTGGTACTCAAAGCCATGGCTGGAGTTAGCGGTGCATGGGGGACTTCCTCTACCTTTTCTATACGGCCCACACGACTTCTATAGATTTGCACGCCCTCCACCACCTGAATCGCAGGCGATATGGGAGCCGAGAAAGGATGAGGTCCGAAAGGCTTTTGAGCATGCATGGGATGGTTATATGACGAATGCGTTCCCGGGCGATGAGTTACTCTCTCTCTCGGGCGGCAAATCGAACAAGTGAGTACAGACTGACTGTGCCCTACAAGTATCGTGGTACTTCCTTTCTTAAAGTTGCTCTTTAAAGGTACAATGGATGGTCGGTTACCCTGTTTGATTCCCTCGATACGATGTGGATTATGGGCTTGCGAGAAGACTTTGAAGAAGCTATGGAAAGCATCAAGGATCTTCATTTCAAGGCTACCAAGGTAGCTTGGGACTATCTCCTCCCTTCTTATCGTACCTGACATTGTCTAAAGCCAGACCATTATGCGCCATTCTTCGAGACAACAATACGATACCTGGGGGCTTATTGTCGGCTTACGCATTATCTGGGGAAGAAACACTTCTTAGACTCGCCGATGAAATGGGACAGATCCTCATTCCTGCCTTTGATGGTACAGAGTCGGGTCTCCCAGCCTACTCGGTCAATGTCGAAACGTACGTGGTATACCCCTTGTTTATTGTCTCTCAACGACCCTGACCCGACCATTTATCATTACCATGGATTTTATTTTAGCGGCAAAATCTTATCTGATCAGAACAAAAACACCGTCCTATTCGCAGAAGCGGCTTCCTGCCAGCTCGAATTCAAATACCTCGCAAAACTCACAGGGAAGAAGGAGTACTATGAACGCGTGCGTGTGTCTAATCCCTCGAAAAGTTGGTGGACATTATACTAAATTTTTTAAATCAAGGTACAAGGTGCTATGAACGTATTTTATAAAGCAAATGTTTCGGAGGGATTGTTCAATGATAACTGGCTCATGAAAGACGGGATGCCCACTGGCAGTGTGTCGTCTTGATATTCATTTCTAAATGTGTCGCAACTTATGGTTTCCTTCCGGAAATAGGCCATCTCACAATTGGAGCCACGGCTGATAGCGGATATGAATATCTGCTGAAGCAATGGCTTCTAAGTAGTGACGTTCAAGCACGGGACCAATGTACGTCGCAGTCTGAGTCCGCCTCTCATTGGAGGGAAATGGCTGGGACTGTACTGACGATTGACAGACATCAAGTCCGTTGACGGCATAATCAACAACCTCATATACGTAACCCCCAAGCGCGGGCTCATGTATGTCGGGGACCTCCAGCACAATATGATGGTGCACCGTCTCGAACACTTGTCTTGTTACCTCCCTGGTGTTCTTGCCCTCGGAGCCGCCACGCTCGACTTGACCCCAGATATTCGCGAGCTTCACGAAATGGCAGCTCACGGTTTGGCGTATACGTGTGCTATTTCCTACGCGGACCAGCTCACAGGGCTAGGACCGGATCAGATGGCGATGTCTCAGGGTACGAAATGGATCGACGAGCTGCGCCTGTGGAACGAGACCGGACGTGTGGGCGATGCACCTGGCCTCACGGAACAACCTGTCGAAAGAGACCCTTCGCGTCGAGACTATCTGCACGGCTGGCCGAGCGCGTATTTATTAAGGCCAGAGGTAAGCATTTTGATATTCATCCAGTATCACCGAGCTGAGATACTGACTTGTCGTGTATACAGACGATTGAGAGCATATTTTATATGTGGAAGACAACAGGGGATGTTAAATGGAGAGAACGCGGTTATGAAATCTTCAAGGCGATTAAGAAGCATACCTGGACCAAGTTTGGGTTTACCAGCGTTCATGGCGTTGATACGACTAGTGTAACATACGTGGACGATATGCCAAGGTTTGGGTTTTGTCAAGATTGATGTTCAGGGCACTGATTCTGTTAAACTCAGTTGGTTTCTTGCGGAGACGTTGAAGTACCTATATCTTCTATTCGATGACACGAACACGATTGATCTACGCGATTGGGTATTCAACACAGAAGCACATCCCCTGCCCATGTTCTCCTGGACTGAGGAGGAGAAAAGGACGTTTAACATTTCATAGTGACAATAGTCAACCGTGATGCGTGAAGTCAATGTATTACTAGTTTCCTCAGGCTTTTCAGGCCCATATTGGTGTGTTCGACCGCTTTGCTTCTCACCTCAGGTCAAGTTCCCGTTTGGACGTCTAACGACCTGTATAGAAACACCCCAATGCCTGGTTGGACTTGAAGGGCTCCAGAGAGAAGGCCAACAACGACTATCAGAGTTATTTGAAACTCTTTTAAACTCATCCATTCACAGCCAAACTAATTGTACGAACGTTTGAGTTGGACATTGAGTACTTGAACAAAGCTACAATTATTCAGAAACCATCTCGAGGGAGATCTGCGTTAACAGCTCCATGCTCTCCAGCCTAAAGTTATCAGATGTAATAGAGACTGTCGGGGCAGGATCAAGGAAAGTTAACATTGGGGGATTGGCAACGGAGGATCCCCAAGGCTTCCAGTCAACCGCAGAGAGGAGACTGATAGGATTTTTCGGCAAGGACGGGTTGCCAGTGTTCGCAAAGTTGACTGACAATGAGCCATGAGTGCCGTGTAAACTTATCAGGAGGGACTGGAGGAACATTTACCTATGGCATCGGTACCGATGAAGTCGGGTGCCGCTCCTGTACTATAGAACTCATGGATGTCAGCCCCATGGACCGATCCCACAACCGAAGTCGTTTTGTTACGTTTGTACACTGATAATTGATGGGTTTTAGAACGTAGAAGCACCAGATAGAAGAGAGATAGCATATACGTACAGAAGGCAAAGGTCGGCTGGGTTTTTGAGGCGGCCTTGAGGAAGAATCGGCGGGGAGCTTGGAAGAGCAAATCTCCCTGTATGGCAGCCAGGCGCTTGTATTGGGGACTGGATGAATTGACATCAGTCACCTATAGACGGGAGTTAGATGACGACCTACGTGATCGCATTTGCCGTTCCGGTGTCAAAGGGGGACCCCTAAGAAGATGTTTAATATCGTACGAATGTAGACGAGTGCACTGTAAAAGGAGATTTATATACCTGAGTGACATCGTCAGGATATGCTGCACCAACTGCAGCCAACTGGTCGTCGGATGCGAGTCCATGGAAGTAGCTGTAAGTATGTAAATAAGGTGAGTAATTGTAAGACTCGAAATTTACGAACTTGGATTGCATGTATGACAAAAATTCCTCGTTGGTCCTAGATTCAGCGTAGAGAAAATGAGCGTTGGCACCATATTTGAAAAGAGCAAGAATGCGAACGTAATGTTGTCATTCGCGAATGAGAAAAAGCTTGCGGAAATATCAGTTTAGAAAACCTTCAGCAAAATAAAGGGGCTCTCACGTTCCCTCGTCATCGCAATCGCCTGTGATAATGGGAACCTGTAAAACGTTTGAGAATTTACGTTGTACACTGTACATAAATAATTAATGTGAACCTTGGCATAAAGTCCTTTTGAATCGAGACTTGAGGGTCTCTCACAATTACATTACCGTCGATAGTTGGTTGCCAGGGAAGTGCGAGACTGGAAAATGAAAGATAACTGGGAGCCAGATTCATAGCGGTCGACATTTGATCAAACGGGACGGCTCTCATGCAGGCGATTGGGTCGGAGTGGCCTGTACACCCAGTGTTGTTCACCAGCTGATCGAAAATTGGTTGTTTGGAAGTGATATCCAACATTTGGGAAGGCGAACCAGACTCCTGCGAGACAGTAAAGAGAACATTCGAAGTTGAGACAAGATGTGCGTACCATGACAGCGCCGTGAAAGAGACCAGCAGGGTTCCCATCATTAATTATCAAGTGTGAACCTACTGAGAGAGAGCCCGCACTTTCACCCCATCTAGAATATTAAGATGAACATTGTAAATTTGGCTGAGCACGGGACAATGGGAAAGGTTTACATCGTAACTTTCTCAGGATCACCTCCGAAAAGTTCAATATGGTCTTGAACCCACTGCATAGCAAAACGTTCTACCGGTAAAATGAGTTAGCATGAAATGTTGAATAATTTCATCCTTACGGTCTCTCAGTCCTATATTTCCAAGGCCTGCAGCCTTTACTTCTTTTGACGCCAAAAAACCAAGCGCTGAAAGAAATTGTAGTTGCGATAAAGTGAAGTACCACAAAACTCTTACCACTCAGTCGGTAATTTGCTGAAACGTGTATAACGGGCTCTCCCAAGGCAATCGAACGCGAGACAACGGTATTTCCCGGATTCAACGAAGTGTCACCATTTTCGAATCCACCTGAGCACGATCAGGGCTTTTCTCAATGAAGTGTTTCAGGACGTAACACACACCTCCATAGATCCACTGACAACCAATGAAAGTATTGATAAGAGAAAATTGTGGACCCCGCAACATCGCTACTCACGAAGAGAACCGGGACCTTCTTCCCAATCGGCAGATAAGCGGGCTTTACGACGTTGATGAAAAGACCTGAAAAAGGAATGAAAAGAAGAATAAAAGAGAGTGCATTGGAGCCTACATACAGTCCTCAGATATAACAGATGGATTAGGAACTCCACTGGTAATCAAAGCCGCGATAACGGGGAAGAAGTTACCGAGGACAGACGCGTTGGCCGCTTGTTGAAAGCAAGCTGCTCCATATGATGTAGCTTCACGAACACCGTCGAAGGTCAGGGGGAGGTTCGGGTGGCGCAAATCGAAGATCTCCGACTCTGCTAAAGCATTCAGCTACAATCACTGTCAACCAACCTGAGTATATGCGTACGGAGGCGCCGCAAATGGCATTCCAAGATATCTCTCGACATTTCCGGTTACGTTGCCTCGAAATGAACCATAATTGAGTTTCACGACAGGGCCTGGTTCAGTTGTAGAAGGAATTGCTGTGGCTTTGTCGAGGCTTGCGAAAAAATGAGAAGACCGATTCGGAAAGAGGGGAAGTGAGGGTAAAGCATGCTAACTTCCTCTACAAGTCAAACAGACTTCGCCCACATATCTCTTTTAAAAGACGAGGTCGGAAGCGGGATTACCGATTCATGAGTCATTATTCGGATATCAACGTTTCAACCCTGTTCCCTGCTAATCCATGAGTAATTTTGACTCCCACCACTAGTCCTATAAATCTGAAACTCACGAAGGCCTGAGTTCTCGGAATTACTGGCTAAAGCTATGGGCCAATAATTCCCGCTGGATGTCATAGTATTGGTCAGGAGATTCTTGTCATTAACAGTTTAAATAATTATGTAAAAGTCTCACGCACTGCGCTGTTGAGGCTCTTACTTGGACATTTCGAGCTACCGTCCTACTTATGGAAATCCAAATTATTTATGGTAATTCGTTCGGCCCTACTTAAGTCTCGAAGCGTCTCTTTCGTGGTACATACCCGTTCTGTTTCTGGCACGTTCGCTACTTATAGTCACGACTTCCAAGTTGCACAGCTTTCGTTAAGAGAAAATGGGTGAAGAATGTACTCATTATTCAATTTATTGTCCTTCGATGTCGTACAAATGAAGCACTGGGAAAGATTGCCTCATTATCTGAGTGTTATTTTCGTTACGGTACTTTCATTGTGAAGAATCAATTTGGAGGGAGATCTGTGTCAACAGTGCCATCCCCTTAACCCTGAAGGTGTCAGATGTTATAGAGATTGATGGTGCAGGATCAAGGAAGGTCAACAATGGCGGGTTAGCAATGGAAGACCCCCAAGTTTTCCAGTCAACTGTAGAAAGGAGACTCATGGGATTTTTCGGCAAGGATGGGTTACCAGTATTTGCGAAATTAACTACAGAAGAGGTGTAAGTGTCGTTTGTTATCAACAGAAAATTAGATAACACCGACCTAAGGCGTCGGTACCGATGAAATCGGGTGCCGATCCTGTACCGTAGAATTCAGGGATGTCGGATCCGTGGAACGATCCTAGAACAGAAGCTGTTTTTCCGCGTTTAAACACTTATGAAAGGGCTGTTTGAGAATCGATACGTCTTAAATACAACAGAGGCCACACTCACAGAAGGCAAAGGTCGGCTGGGTTTTTGACGCCGACTGCAAGAAGAATCGCCGGGGGCCTGGAAGATCAAATCTCCCTGGACTGAAGCCAGGCGCTTGTATTCCGGTCTGTGAGTATTTTCAAGGTATGAGTCACTGTGGATGAGAACCAAATGACTGCCTACGTGATTGCATTCGCAGTTCCGGTGTCGAAAGGGGAGCCCTTAAACGAAGTTTAAAGGAAGATGCGGATAGGCTGATCATTATAAAGATCCTTACCTGGGTAATGTCATCGGGATATGCTGTACCAACAGCAGCCAATTGTTCGCTAGATATCAGCCCACGGAAGTAACTAAAAGTGTTCTCCTTTTCTTCAGTAAGACGATTCAACGGAAGTTCAAAACCGACAAACTTAGATTGTACGTATGACAAGAATTCTTCGTTGGTTCTAAATCCAGAATAAAGAGAAATTAGCACCTTCACTGTCTTCAGAAAATAGGAATGCGAACGTTATGTTGACATTTGAAAGAGAGAACAAGCTTGGAAAACATCAGCAAGTGATCCTTTACCAAAACTTCAACGAGGCTCACGTTCCCTCGTCATCGCAATCGCCTGTGATAATGGGAACCTGGAGAAATTTGAGATATCACGCGGTACATTGCATAGTACAATCCCATTATCCCGAACCTTGGCATACAACCCTTTTTGAATAGAGACCTGAGGATCTCTCACAATTAAATCACCGTCGATGGTTGGCTGCCATGGTATTGCAAGACTCGAAAATGAAAATATATTGGGAGATAAATTCATGGCTTCCGAGAACTGGTCAAATGGGACGGCTCTCATGCAGGCAATTGGGTCGGAGTGGCCTGTACATCCAGTGTTGACCACCAATTGATCAAATATCGGTTGTTTAGAAGTGATATCTTGCATTGGAACAGGTGAACCTGACTCCTGCGAGATGATAAGCAGCACTCTCAATTGCTCTAGCCAGGGGATATGCATACCATAACAGCACCGTGGAAGAGACCAGCCGGGTTTCCATTGTTGATTATCAAGTGCGAACCCACTGAAACTGCACCTGCACTTTCTCCCCAGCTAGTGCATTCAAAAGAAAGATTGTAAGATTGGATGGACGCAGAGAAATAAAAACAGGATTACATAGTGACTTTCTCAGGATCACCGCCGAAAGCTTCAATGTGTTCTTGAATCCATTGCATAGCAAAACGTTCTTGTAGCAGAATAAGTGGTGGAATGCCAAAGTACTGCTAATATAATCCTTACGATCTCTCAGTCCAATATTTCCTAGTCTCGCGGCCTTGACTTCCTTTGACGCCAAAAACCCAAGCGCTAAAGGAAGTTGTAGTGAGGATAAGCGAAGATGACAACTGAGGACTCTTACCACTTAGGCGGTAATTGGCTGATACATATACAACAGGCTCCCCTAATGCAATTGAGCGCGAGACAACAGTATTTCCTGGATTAAACGAGGTATCTCCCGCTTCGAATCCGCCTAATCGAAGTCAGATTGCCTTTCTTTGTGGTGTTTTCAACACGCACCTCCATAGATCCACTGATAAGCACATCAAATTGTTTAAAAAAACCATCGATTCCAAACGTCGTCACTCACAAAGAGAACGGGCACCTTCTTCCTAGCAGGTAATTGAGCAGGTTTTACAACATTGATGAACAGACCTGATTTGAGAATGAGTTGACGAAGAATAGAAACAGTAATCTGCGTACAGTCTTCAGATACGACAGATGGGGTAGAAGCCCCATTTGAAATCAAAGCCGCAACAACTAGGGCGGATGCATTGGTCGCTTGTTGAAAGCAAGCTGCTCCAAATTGAGTAGCTTGACGGACACCACGGAAAGCAAGAGGAGGTTCGGGTGGTGCAAACCGAAGACTTCCGACTCTGATCAAAGGTTCAAGCAGTCAGCCACAATTACTGTAATCCCCACTCGATGATGCACATACGGCGGTGCCGCAAATGGCATTCCAAGAAAGCTTTCAACATTTGCGATTGCATTGCCTTGAAAAGAACCATAGTTTAATGTCACGACAGGACCCGATTCGATCGTAGAAGGGGCAGCTTTTGCTTTCCTGAGGCTAGTAAGAAGAAAGAGCAAACAAAGACGCATCAGAGAAAAGGTAGGGGAAAGCATGTTCGCCTAATCATCGATCTTCACTGCTACTCTTCTCTTATATGGCGTAGTCGGATGCGGGACTGCCGACTCGTGGGTCATGATTCCAAAGTCCATTGCGTTCTCTGCTGTTGCACTCCATGGGTAAATGGTACAGACTTAGATCCATGCGCAGCATTCCAATTAATGTGCACCTTTTAACATGACCTCAGTATGCACACGAGTACATCACGGGTCCCGAACCTCTAAAAAGAAGGCTTGATTTGAATGGCTGGCCCCGTAGACAACTGGCGAATGAGCCAGTGCGTTTATTCCCGTTGCTTGAGTCGTCCGCATAGTCTCAATCCATTGTTGCCTCAGGGGAAATTTTTAGAAAAAATGTAAGGATAGGTAATTGAAGGGAGTGATATGCCTCCCAATGTTCGGACAATCAGACAGAGAGGAGAGCTGGTTGCAGATGGCAAGATGTAAACTTAGAAACAAGTTCGAACTTTTCCGTGCAGGTGTATGTGTCAGCTGTAAATCACGCGACGATACTCTGGAATATTCTTAACCTTCGACAGCTTTGACGAAGCATTTTTTCTCATTCATTCATTTATACGACATCGAAGGTTAAAGTAATGAATACATCCCTGGTCTTTTTTTTCTCAGTCTTAGGCCTTCGCGTAGGATCCGTGGACGAATTGCTATACATATGTCATTTGGATATTTGTAAGAATAGTAACCCAGAGTTAGGCATTAAGAACATGTCTTCGGACTGGATATGGACTACCTGAACGCTCATGGTGCGGAATCAATCTCGAGAGAGATCTTGGTTAACAGCTCCATGCCATCAACCCTAAAGTTGTCAGATGTAATAGAAATTTTAGGGGAAGGATCAAGAAAAGTCAATAACGGCGGATTGGCCTTGGAGGACCCCCATGGTTTCCAGTCGACCACTGAGAGGAGACTGATAGGATTCTTCGGCAAGGACGGGTTCCCAGTGTTCACGAAATTGACTACGATTGGGATATAAGTTCTGAGGGACGTGAAGGGGAGCCCGCGGAAATCTTACTTAAGGCATCGGTACCGATGAAGTCAGGGGCTGTTCCTGTACCATAGAACTCGGGGATATCGGTCCCGTGCGACGCTCCGAGAACCGGAGTTGATTTTCCACGTTTAAACACTTGAAACGCTTGTTTGAGAACAGGCGCTTATAAGAGCCAACAGAGTTCAGACGTACAGAACGCGAAGGTTGGCTGGGTTTTTGAGGCAGCCTGCAAGAGGAATCGGCGGGGAGCTTGAAAGATCAAATCTCCTTGCATTGAGGCCAGGCGTTTAAATTCGGGACTTTGGATATTGAGAATATTAGATGAGATACGAAACTAAACGATGACCTACGTGATTGCATTTGCAGTTCCGGTGTCAAATGGGGAGCCCTATAAAACAGCTAAGTGCAGAGGGATCGATATTAAAAGAGAAATTCTGTACCTGAGTGATATCATCAGGATATGCAACACCGACTGCGGCCAACTGATCATTGGATATGAGATTGCGGAAGTAGCTATATGTACATAACGCATTGATTAAGATCGTTGAGGAGAGTGTTCCGATTAGACTAACTTGGATTGAATGTATGACAAAAATTCATCGTGGGTTCTGGATTCAACGTGGAGAATGTAAGCGCCGACTCCAATCTAGATAAACAAACGATACGAACGTAATGTTTGTATTTGACAGAGAGAATAGGCTTGAAAAAATTGTCAGTAAAAAGTATTTCCAGCGAACCGTAACAAGAATCTCACGTTCCCTCGTCATCGCAATCGCCTGTGACAATGGGCACCTGGAAAGTGTAGGTGTTATCCACAATGTACGGGACATATAGCTGCAACGAACCCTGGCATACAGCCCTTTTTGAATGGATACTTGTGGGTCTCTGACAATTACATGGCCATCAATGGTTGGCTGCCATGGAATTACGAGGCTTGCAAATGTAAACAGATTGGGTGACAGATTCATAGCTGCAGATAATCTGTCGAATGGGACAGTCCTCAAGCAGCCTATTGGGTCGGATTTGCCTACACACCCTGTGTTGGCCAATAACTGATCGAACACAGGTTGCTTAGATGTAATATCCGTCATTGGAAGAGGTGAACCGGACTCCTAACACACAGAAGGGAATTATTAATTATCCTTCGTAAATCGACAGTTGTTGAAAAACCAGTAGGAGATCTGCGTACCATGAAAGCGCCTCGGAAGAGGCCAGCGGGATTTCCATCATTAATGACCAAGTGAGCGCCCACTGAGAAAGCACCTGCACTCTCACCCCATCTAACATAACAATTAAATAGAATATGAGATTGGTTCGACTCAGGGAGATTGAAATGAAGCGTACATGGTGACCTTACTGGGATCACCACCAAAGACTTCAATATGTTCTTGGACCCACTGCAGAGCGAAACGTTCTGGAAGCGCGGTGGGTCACGATATTCGATAATAGTGTAAGTTTCATCCTTACGATCTCTCAGTCCTATGTTTCCTAACCCCGCGGCCTTGACTTCGGCTCCCGCCAGAAATCCAAGTGCTGAAATTGAAGAGTAGGTATCGGTCGGAGTGAGATGCACAAGAGAAACTTACCACTGAGGCGGTAATTGGCGGATACATATACAATGGGCTCTCCCAGAGCAATCGAGCGCGAGACAACAGTATTTCCTGGATTAAACGATGTATCTCCGACTTGAAATCCGCCTAAGCAAGATTAGAGGCCTTCTCTGTAAAGTATCTCAGGCAATGACTGTGCTCACCTCCATAGATCCACTACAAAATGACGACCATATGCATAAGAATCGGAATCTAGAAGGGGGCTACTCACGAAGAGAACGGGGACCTTCTTCCCAGCAGGTAGATGAGTAGGCTTCACAACATTGATAAAAAGACCTAAT
Source organism: Psilocybe azurescens (assembly GCA_023853785.1). Lineage (NCBI taxonomy): Eukaryota > Fungi > Basidiomycota > Agaricomycetes > Agaricales > Agrocybaceae > Psilocybe > Psilocybe azurescens. The sequence continues at coordinate 72,526 of JAJIRX010000157.1, read as the reverse complement.
TAGGGAGTGAGTAGGTGAAGAAAAGGGACAGTGCAGCGAGCGCTGCGTACAGTCTTCGGATACAGTAGGCCCAGAGGTATCATTGGAAATAGTCGCCGTGCTAGTTGTGTCCAGAATAGGGATACTGGGTGCAATGTTTGTTTGTTGAAAGCAAGCTGCCCCAAACGCCGTAGCTTGACGGATACCACGAAAACCAATAGGAGGTTCAGGCGGTGCGAATCTAAGATTTCCAACTCTAACAACTTATTCAGTAACAATCACTTCCAATCAACCTGGAAGATGTACTTACGGCGGTGCTGCAAAAGGCATTCCAAGAAAGTTTTCAACATCTCCGGTTATATTACCTTGAAATGAACCATAGTTGAGCGTCACGACATGCCCTATCTCAATCGTGGAATAGGCAGTCTTGATGTTTTGGAAGCTTGCAAGTAAAAACAACAGGAAAGAGGGTGAAGGCATGTTTAGCTTTGGGTCAGCTACCTGGCACTAGTACAGTCATCCACCACCAGGTTCTTAAATGATATCGCTGTGGTAGGATCCGAGACTGACAATTCAAGAGGTATGATTCAGACTGGAAGTCAATTGAGTTCCTGTGCAGAATGAATGAACTTAGATCCACGGCCAGTATATCATTGGATGCGCACCTTTTAAGATGTCCTCAGATCATAACTATGAACGCCACAATAGCTCTCACAAGTCCGCCATCTCTGAAAGAAGATCTATTGCAAGTCGGTTATAGAGTACGGCAATCGAACGAGCGACAAAATGTGAACAACTGGAGCATCGTCAAAGCGTCGCTTTCGAAGTAAATTTGAACCACGTGAATTATTTTCTCGCGAGTCGTATATTTATTGACTTCTTCGTACGACCGCGACGGACGCGGCCAGACGCGGGAGCAGTGGTGGGCAGTGGTCTGTGACAGTGGTTGTGCTTTGGCAGTGCTCAGTGCTAGGAGTCCTCGGATACTTTCGGATACTTAGGTGGGCAGGAAATCTCCGTCGGTCATCCGTGTTTAAAAATGTATTATTGATTTGTCAAAGGTAATAATTTTGAAGGGATGTCCCTTGGTAACGTAAAGACTGTGGATTATATGGCCTATTCTCCTCCCCATCTGATAGTATACAAGTGAACTCAGGCAAGTAATCAGTAAAGAGGACCATTCTTCATCCCAATATCATCTTCACTCTTCCCGCTCTGAGAATGCATATGATCATCCTATGGAGTCCCACAAACCTATTTAGTAAACAAGATGTTGTGTGAGTACTAACTGGACGTACTGAGCGTTCTGTCATGCGATTACCCTCCTTTGTGGTTGACGTGTCAATACGTATTGCGATATTCTTCATTTTGATTGATCCAACTGTTGGATGAGGGCTAACAACGCCCGCAGGCATTGAAGACATCATGCGTGTGCTAGTGTTCTCATCAATATTGCTCGTGAACGAGTTTCGAGCGTTCAGCGTTGCCAGAAAAGAGTTGGTGTACACTACATAGGATATCAGTCTCAACTCAGCAAAACAGGTGGAAACGCACATCGTCCAATACAGAAGTAAAAGGTGGCGTAGATCAGACTTTTCGGAGAGGCGATCAGCTGTCGTAATGGGCATTAGCGCCACAGGTCTATACAAGAAAATTGCACCTACACATATCAGAGAAGCTATAGCGCAGCATCTATGTCATTGGTAGCCCCATGGTTAATATTCTGTTAATAAACATAAAAGGTTCTGCATACGTGGTCAAGCTAAAATGGGACAGGTTAACCTAGAAGGATAACAAGACTTGAGGGAATGGATAACATACACTCCAGTATTCACAATGAAAACAATCTGAGAATAAGGCAGATAATTAGCAAAAAGACAGAGAGCCAGAGCCATGCGGCACAAACCAATTTATTGATAATGCTATCCGATCTAATTTATCATTGAAGTTCAGCGACTTGAAAGGATATTGATAGATTGCAATACCTTTTGAAACCTGTCCTGGCGTTATGAAGCATAATACAAAGACTAGCAGCAATTGTGATATCGACCACAGTTGAAAGGGCATTGATTGTGATTGTCAGTGGCTGGTTGGGACCCGTTAACGGTGAATAATACAGAATACAGAATATGGCATTGAAGCGCTCACCGAGATCGATAAAAGCTGTTCATATGTTTCGAATTGCATTCTTGAACCCGCCAAAGGCCTGCGTTAGATAAAATCAAAGCTGTTACTAAGTTTGAGACGTACGATACAATAACCCAAGCTTTAAGTAAAATGAATAAATATTCTAGAAAATCATCTGAGGCGAGGGTCACTCACCGGTACCAGATCCTTCATTCAAGTTAGCCTCGTCATCCATGGGTGAAAGTTAGGCAATTTACGCACCAGTGGTCGCAAGGATGAGGAAGAGGATGGTCCCTGATAACCAATAATTTCTCTTACTTACTATAGTGCGGTCTATCGGTAACTAGTCCAGTCATAAACAAATAGAGCACTCACGACGAAATACACGTAAAGTATAGAAGCTGGAATGATGCTGTTAGTTGGTCTAGGCACCACTAAGTCGGGCAGAGTTGTATAGACAAACGTTTGTACAATCCCGGCATTGACACCCTGCAGAAAACCTATCAGTACTGCTCAGTGGGAAACGAGGGGAATAGAGTACAGTAAACAGGGCTTCCATCTAATCACGCCAACCACAAAAAGATTATTAGGTACAATGGTCTCACAAATATGATGTTTGCTTAATGCTCGTACCAGTACAGTCCTAGTAAAAGCGGAGTTAGATCTACTAGGACCATTCAAGAATCCGCACTAACCAAGTAATGAAACGAAGACTTTCTTTATCGCTGCTGTGATGGTTAGCATACAAGAGAACGGCAGATCGCTATTGACGTACTGATATTTGGTGACCACATGATGGTACACTGCAGATGGATGACTGGTGAGACCCATACGGGGTATTTTTTAGCTGAATAGACGCTCGCCTGCGTGAGATATCATCGCCAAATGAATGGCATCGAATATCACTGTTATTGACACCTGTGTATCGAAAATGAAGACGCATGGGACAAGAAGCTGACTACTCTACTTACGAGGGTCTTCAGATACCACACGTCCTTTTTATAGTCTTTGAATTTTGTGAGTTCGCCTAGATCTCAAATGACGAAGACTCGTGGGCCTACTTGTCCAGTATGTGAACGCCTGTAGAAGTGTAATCCCGTGGAGAACCGCACTAATGATCACGCCGATTAACATGGCACCCATCCTGGCAAAAAATTAAGATTAAATTTTAAATTGCAGACGCGCACTACGTACGAGTTGTCTAGGGAAAAAGTTGGGTCCAAAGTTGCAGAGGTAGACATCGTGATCGTAGGGTGTGGAGAAGGGATAGAGAGAAGAATCGACAAGATGGGTGGAGTGAAAAGAAGAGCCCAAGTTGGTTAAACTGATAGGTGGGCACTTCCAGCGTTATAAAGAAGAGGGGTTTTCTGGATAAAATAGAGAATCACTCCAAATGTTCTGGATTGGATCCAAATATTTAGATCGTCGGAAGAATGTAGTGTCGAGGGGGAGGAGAAGAGATCAAGGAAGAGCAAAGGCGACGAACCCTATCGTCGAAATCGCTATGTATTGCTTTGTATTGCCTTTAGGCGTTTTGTTCTGGAGTTACAGTTCCTGTATCGAGATCCGCTGGGTAGATGTTAGAGTATAGGTCTCGGACACATCTCAAGCGAGTCTGGACGTATCCACGGAATACATTCAAACGGAGATATACTCTGATATACTTCACCCATCGCCAAGTATGCCTAAGTTGGTCAGTAATGGTGAATCGCTTTCAATAGCTTTATGACCTTGTGCAACTTAAAAAAACTATGTTGCAGGCCTTACGGAAAGCATTGGTATGCCAACGATGTGCAACAAAAACTTCAAGTTTATGGTTTCGTGGCTCCTAACCTTGCTGTTTGAACGTCAAGAACACGTATGGCACTCTTATGTGTGCAACCAGAGCTTTTACGACCTCATGCGATTAGCTATTAGTCACCACTGTGATTCTGCCCGATTCCGCACATCGGAGGATTAGCAGTGGTTTCTATAGAGAAGTTTTGCAAATTTAAAATGAGAGCCATTCCTTCCATGATGGTTGGTGATGGTAGCGACAGAGGGCGATGGTGTAGTTCAGTTCTTCCTGCGGGCCGTGGATACTAGCCGTCTGTGGCATTCGAGGTGGCATGTACATTATTTCACAATGTGTTATTTCCTTGATCAGGAGTCTCCAAGAGCTCCACATTTAGGTTGACCACAACATACAATTTCAAGCCACCATCAAATTTCAAATAACCGTCAGAAAAACGGACTCAATGAGTTCTCTGAACTTTCCAGGATTAAAGCTGAGATGGGAAACTCTCCAAAGCTGCTTGCCGGCAGGCTGTCTGAGTCTAGATGCCTTTTAAAGCCGAACCGCCGACGACAGCCCTGAGATTTTCCGTCGCAGTCTCCGCGAACTACCACGCTATTAGGACGATAATAAGACTGCAATTTAAGACTATATGAGCTTCTAAAATTTCAGAACACAAACTCATATTAGACCCACAAGCATGTGGACCAGCATATTTTTCGTCATTCTCCTCGCGAGTACACTCCACTAGGAATTCTCGTTCTCCAAGAGGATCCAGCCTCAAGGCTCGAGTTTCACTTGGACCCTTTGAATTTGGGGTGGATAATTGCTCGTCGAAATTTCGAAATTTTGAAACTGCATGACTCTGATTTAAGTATACTGCATGTATCGGCTGTAAGTGTAGCATGGATAGGCGCTCTTATTTCATGGCACTCCGTCGCTTTCGGACCAAACCGTCTGAGTAGTTAGTCCTCCCCCTGCAGGCTGTGAGCACTCAAACATATGGGATAGCGTTTCTGAAATTCACTAACCCAAACAGAACGAAGATCTCGCTGCTGAGGTCAAATCTTTGTAAAATCTTGAACCAGATGATCACAAAGGATTACCATCAACCTGATCAATTTCATAATTTGACACATTTGACTCTGTGGGTGGGAGGTGCGAGCATCAGACCCCGAATTCCCATTTGGGACCTAAGATTTCGCTGATTTTGAACGGGTGAATGAACACCCTGCAACCTCCCAGGCTCCCCTCATCATTGGCACTGCTGGTGGCTTTTACTCTTCTACCAAATCGCAAAGATGGCCTTGTCAGATTTCCTTATCCTGGGAGCTGGTCTTTCCACCTTTTGGTATCTCTTTCAGTTCAGAACGGCAGAAAACCACTGGCTACCTCCCGGCCCGAAAGGCCTTCCAATCATTGGGGTACGAATTGTCACGTTCGTTGATTTTGCAACAACCATTCATCTCTCTCGTCTATCAGAATGTTGCAGATATGCCCTCCCAGAACGAATGGGTTACCTATGCTGAATGGGCACGGAAATGGGGTTAGTATCTTTCGTTTGTCTGATTGAGTATCAGCAGTTAATCTTAATTTGGGCTGCATCAGGGGGTATTATGTCCGTAAAGCTATTAGGTCGGCCTGTAATCATCGTCAATTCTGCGGCAGTTATGGATGAGCTCGACAAGAAAGGCGCAATCTACTCTGATAGACCTATTCTCGAAATGGGAGGGGAACTTGTCGGATACTCACAGACACTTGTCCTGATTGTGTACGGTTCGCGCTTTCGAACATACCGCAAGCACTTCTCTCGTTATATCGGAGGCGTTAAGCCCATGCAAGAGCTGCATCCTTTAATCGAAGACGAGGCACGACGCTTCCTGAAACGGACACTCTCAGCTCCAGACGACCTTCTCCCCAATCTTCGAAAGTACGTCATCGCTTCGTTCGCCAGAGAGAATTATCCACACATCTTATCAAAACGTTAGGCTGGCTGGGGGAATTATTCTTCGCCTAACATACGGATATCAAGTTATAGACGGGCAGGACCCATTTGTGAACTTGATCGAGAAAGCCAATGACAATTTCAACGCTGCAACTGTGGCTGGAGCCTTCCCCGTCGACTTCTTCCCCATCTTGAAAAAACTTCCAGAATGGTTACCCGGTATGAGTTTCATGCAGACAGCTCGGGATTGGGCAAAGGACACAGCTGCGATGGTGGAAGTCCCGTGGGCATATACAAAGGCGCAAATGGTGAGTTCGCTTTTCGCTTGATGTAAGATCAGTTAGTCATTATAAATGGGTTGCGCTTAGGCCGCAGGAAAGGCACCGCCTTCATTTGTTTCCACCAATCTGGAGAATGAGGGCTCAATGACCGCTGACGAGATAAGGGACTTGAGGCTAGCAGCAAGCTCGATGTACGGCGGTATGTTGTTGGGTTATTTTTGGTCGTCGATTCCCTGGTCTAAAAATACATTCTCAGGAGGAGCAGATACCACTGTTTCTGCCGAGTATGCCTTTTATTTGGCGATGGTTCTCTACCCAGGTGAGACTAAGCATGGGATCACTTGTCCAGATGTCCTCTAACTGTCCATTTTCAGATGTCCAGAGAAAGGCTCAAGCTGAGATCGACGCCGTAATTGGCAACGGGCGCTTGCCTACTATCAGTGATCAAGCTCATCTTCCGTATGTTAATGCAGTGGTCACAGAAGTCCTCCGATGGAATAGCGTTGCACCTACAGGTATGATTGAATTTAGCGTTTACTTTGATTCCAACAAACGTCAAGGCTGTCATTTTAGGAGTACCTCACACGGCCACCGAAGACGGGTATATTTCTGGATACTTTATTCCCAAGAATTCTCTGATTCTCGCTAATCTATGGTCAGTGTGTGAATTTATCCCGCGGATTTTTTGATTCTCAAAGATCTTATCTTTAACAGGAACATGCTTCATGATCCCGAAACATATCCCGACCCATTCACCTTTGATCCTGAGCGCCATATAGCCACCCCCGAAAAGGAAGCGCAACGTGATCCGAGAAAGGTATGCTTTGGGTATGGTCGTCGTGTCTGTCCAGGAATGTACCTCGCGGAAGCGTCATTGTACTCTTGCATCGCCATGACGCTCTCCGTTTTCGACATTGAAAAGAAGGCTGAGAACGGCGTTCCTGTGACCCCTGTTCACGAGAACACCTCTGGAATCATCAGGTACGTCTTGAGATTATGATGCCAATGTACAATCTTCCATGTTTATCACGTCTTTCTTGGCAGTTATCCCAAACCGTTCAAATGTGTTATTAAACCTCGCTCAGAAAAGGCCGCATCGTTGATTACTGAAGAGATTATCTGAATCCGATTGGCGACCTCCATTCATATTATTTCTCTATCTTTCGTCTTATACATATAATCATCATGGTGGATCCGCTAATCTCTAGCGCCCATTTAAAGCCATTAACCATACTAAAGTCTAACTAAATTCGACTCAACACTCGCTTGCTTCGCATCTACATCTACATCAGAAGGCCTATATTTTTACATATCAAGTAATGTTATCTACTTGTTAAATCTTCCTTTAAGGATAATGCCACTCTAGATACATTAGAAACGCTATCGGCCAAGATAAGCAAGGGAATCTAGGCGAGCATGCAAATCACAAAATTTTGATGTCCCGGCCTCCCTGCACTACACCTTCCTCCAGGCTCACTATATACTAACCGCGGCACGAATGGCTAAATTGAATCGCTTTTCAACAGGAACACATGCGGAGACGGTCGATCCCTATTGCACGCTTAACTTACAGGGTACACGGTACTAAACTTCAGGCAAGAAAAGTGAAATCATTTTTCAGAAGCGATTGAGTATGTAAAAAAACAGTTCATTCTTCTTGCATGCGAGTGGCCGCCGTTGGTAACTTTTGGTGCATGTGATACAGAGAGTTCCTCAGCATCACTGCCCTCAGAGTCATCGGCACACTCGTGACCAGGATAGCGACTCTCAGTCGCTTTCTCAAAACCAGAGCTAAAAATCAAGGCAATGTGAAACCCCCAAAGGTTTGTTCCGAATATATGGCATGTACCTACTAATATCTTAGCAATTGTGTTCAATTTCTCCCATTTGAGAGGTGTTGTTTTAGCTTTCGGGGGTTCAAGGTGAATCTACGTTTTCTTGGCTTCCTGAATGTTTAACCATGGCGGAAAGAGGGATAAAGCCAAGGTTGTTGAAAAACAGCGCAAGATAGCGAGGTTTGACAGAACTATCCAATATATGATGTTTGAAAAGCGAGTGAAAAGTAGGGGAGAATTAAGGCGAAAGCAGCTCTTGCATGCTTGAAAGCGAGGCCCGCTTCAAAATTCTAATTTGATCCTCCAAAAGCGAGACGAAAATAGCCATCAAAAGCGGCTCAAAAGCGACTAGAAATCACCCCAATGCTCTATGTATTGGGAGGCCAGCTTTGCTCAAGTGCGCAATTACCTCCTTCGTAGTGTTAAAGCACTCAAATGGACAGTCGAACCACAAGCCCTACGCAGATAATGACGTCCAAAAGACAAAAAATTACATTGCTACAGTAGAAATGGTTTAATCGTTGAATGGGACTGCGGAAACGACGGTCGCACTCACGGTATTACAATTAGCGAGAGGGTATCACCAGACAGAGCCGCCTTGAGGGCTGCCTGGTATCGTAGGACTGGGGATGTTCTGAGGAAGAACATTGCTCCGTGGTACAGGAGCGGTTTCGGCTTCTTTCCGCCACTCGATCTTCTCGACTCTCACTTCTCCTTCGATCAACTGGTACACGTATGTGACGACCACGGAGCCCTGGATATCCATTAACGCGAAAGATGGTATGGGTTCACTGCTTTGGATGAGCCGCATCTCAAAAAGGGGTAGTGATACAACACACCCATTAAATGCACCAGTCCAAGCACCAGTTGCAGTTCCTGGATTTACGAAGAACTTGTTGTCATATTCGATAGCCTGGAACCTACGAATCATTCGTTACTTGACAGATACAAGATAAAATGGGTACTCACACATGTGTATGTCCAGATACCAGCACGTCCACATCCATCTGCCTAGCCAAGGAGCTCAACGAATCCAGGTCGCCTGTCGGTATCGATTGATGTCCATGTATTACCCCGATTTTTATAGGACTATGGGTCACAGTAAGAGATGAAGGAAATGTCGATTCGTCATAGTCCCCCTTCACAATGTGCACGTCGGGCGAAATGGTCCGCAGGTATTCGTATGTTTCCTTGTCGCAGACGTTGCCGGTGCATAGGATTTGCTGGATTTTTCCTGGTACCAAGAGTTTCTTGAATTTAGCAGGAAGATCGTGCGTACGGTGCGGAATGTGGAGATCTCCAATGACAAGAACGAGAACCATGGTATTTGTCGACGTTGCCCGTTGCGACGCCGTTGGCGACGTTCTCGTTTGTTTGCATTTGCTTGGCAGGAGCTTCGGAGAGATTATTCGTTTTGTGCTCGTTGCTTCGAAGTTTCCTCCTAGTATGTAGGTCAAGTTAACGAACAGGTTTGAATTGCTTCTGCCTCTATTTTGAGCCTTATTTTTCTATAAAATGACTCTATCCGAGTCTGCACGATATGGCAAGACATTACTTAGGTAGCTACAGTGTGCAGAATATGGCTTGGACATATTTGGAATATATCTAACACAAAATAAGACCGTACTAAGGGATATTCAAATACAGCCAGAACCATCGTAATCTACACCACATGTACAGTCTATGATACACAGTTCAACCTTTGCAGGTCATTCGACAGATTTGTCGTTTCATCGAAGCTTTATTCCTACCTCAACTGCGCCCTCCTGATTGTCAAGCTCAAACCCTGACGAAAAAGTACAAATACGCCAACTTCTTCAAATCTTTCACACTCTCCGCATCGGCTTTGACGACCTTCTCATCGTTGAAAAGCACCCACTGTCCCCCATCCACAGCGCCCTTCTTAATATGGGCAACGTAATGCCCAGAATGGATTGAGGGCCCTTTATGCGATATAAAGGCGATGAGCCTGTAGCGCGTTGGAATCTCCCTAGTTCCTGGGATAGTGGGGGCCGATATGGCAGAGGCGGCTGCGGCAGCTGGAGCTGCTTCTTCCCCAGTATCTTCAGGATGGTTGAACAGCCATTCGACGGCGCGCTCGGCATTTCCGGACTGAAAAAGTTAGCTATCATCATCTTCGAGAATGAGGGGAAGGACGAAACTTACAGTCTCGCGGAGTGCTTTCTTAGCTTGGGCACTGGTGAATCCCATATCAGATAGCATCGCTACCTGCTCAGGGTCAGGCTCCGATACCCCTCCAGAAGCAGGAGATGTGGGTTGAATCGGCAAGTCTATATCTATCGGATTTCATTACCATAAGCACGACAGTTCACATGAAAACATGGGAAAGAGAAAGAGAAAGACGAACCGGGATCTTCCATATGTGCAAAGAGCCATTCCATCGCAGCTTCGGCGTCGCTGTTCCCTGTGGCCAACAGAGCTTTTTGACACCGGACAGTCGGGAATCCCATCCCTTCTAGTTGGGCCATAGCAGCTTGGTTGAACTCCGGCAAGGTAGATGTAGCTAGAACAAGAACACAATGAACATTGCTAGAGGAATTGTTCTGATAAGGAACACCACCGTACCGGCATCGTCGTTAGGCAGCTCTGTTTCCGATTCCTTGAGACCGGTTCCTATGTGTTGTTCAGATAATACGAGAGTATCGTCTTCGGGCAAGATGACAGGGATGTCTGCAATCACAGAATAGTGAACATCAGAATATTTTCACCAAGCAAAGATAACGGTTGTGGTAACTGACCAAGTTTAGTAGGAACCCAATTGACGAGCTGGAATCTCTTGGCATGTATAACCAGCACCTCCGGAAAAGACGCGAATTTCATCTGTCTGTTTGTTCCATAAGCCCTATTAGTAGAAGGGGAGGAAGAATAGCAAGTCTCACTTCACAGCAACTACATTCGTGGCGCAAGATGGGCATGCGTAATCCAACCCCTCACTTCCAAGCAAATTCTGTACGCAATCGGTCAACTTCACATCCTTATACAAACATTTGCCATCTTCGTCTTTTCCCTTCTCGTTCGCGGGGACGGTGACAGATACGACATCCATGACATCCGTTCTGTATCGAACTTTCTTGCACGATGTGCACTGCAGCCGGTGCTCGGCGGCATAGCTGAACACAGCCGTTGGGTCTTAAAGCAAAAAGAACATGTATCAGTACTTGATTTCGAGAAGAAAGAACTATGTATAGCGCACCTTGTTCACTGCGTTCCTTATACTTCTGGCCGTCCCTTCGCAGAACGGTGATGAGATGAGTGAAGAATTCCTCCGCATCCTGCTGCCTCATCGTCGCAAACTCCTGATGACCCTTGCCAATTAGAGCCTTGAAGCTCGTGGGCTTGACACCCGTCTGAAAAACAGGCGTAGGTGATGGGTGTTGTAGTCTGTCCGTTGACGAATGAGCCGGATGCGAATATCGTCCACTCAACAATCCATCGGCCACTTTGTGCATCTGACATTCGACACAGTCGGCGGGAAGGGAGACTGGACATTTTTCTGCGTGGTCGGCAGCTTGCTGCTGGTAGCGCTTCTGGAAGGATGGAAGAGAGTAAACGGTTTGTAGGACTGAAGCCATGTAACAACTTTGTATGACGTCAGCGTCCATGGACTAGAAGCGGTCGAAAAAGCCTACCTGTTACCCAGGTTCGCGAGACCCGTCAGTCCAGGGCCAAATACTGGCTCCAATGCCTTTCCATCATCTCCGGTCAAAGAGAAATCGTACTTCAAGTTTTGCTCGATTTGCTGTTGAGTGTTAGATTAGAATCTACACAGGCAACGAAAACAAACACACCAGTTCTGTCATGCTTTTCTCCGTCTTTTTCAGCGTCTGAACGTTAATGCCAAACGACGCTAAATGCGTCGCCAAATCTGGATCTTCTTTGCATCATTACACACATAGCAATAGATATCTAAGCTATGCATTAGCATATATCTGCTTGACAAAGCAGCCAGATACGCACCAGCTCCTCCTTCTGGAGTGATTGTTCCCAATTTTACGCTCACGGAGTGCCCAGAGGCTTCGTAATGCGCCAATCCGTGTCCATTTCCACTCAGCCCTCCGAATTGTTGTCGTCCGCATCCGAGAGATCCGCAGGTAAGGCAGAGCCAGAGATTTTCTTTCAGATCACAGGCATTGCAATGTGCCAAACCTGAAGCGGGTATATGCCCTGACACAAATTGCTCGATGGTAAGCGTATGTTCGCAGGGCGTTATTTCTTCTTCCCATGCTTTGACTTCGGATTGGCGCGCAGATGAAAGAGATTGCATGACGCCATCTACGAGAGATTTAATCTAGTTTTGTCAGCGAGAGGTAGAAATATCAGAAATAGACTTACTTTGGGATCTGATAACGCATCGGGCACTACGGCTCCGTTTTGACTGTCGCAAGCCCAACATTTGACATGTGTTACATGCTCGTACTTGTCTTCTTCGTTCTCTTCGACGATCTCGAGCTTCGTCATCTTGGCGGGAGGTTCCTCGTCATGGATCTACGCCATCGTTAGTCTATCAACAAACCGTAAATAGAAAACTAACCCTCTGAGGTGACGGCACCGATTTCGTCTTTCTTTGTACATTCAGGGTGAATTGATGCGATGATTTGAGCATATGAGTGAGCGCATGGTGTCTTGTCTGATCTAGACATCCGCCATTGAAGCATGAAAGGCAGACATCGATGCCATCCGCGCTATCCTTCACAATCATGAGCTCCAAAGAGGTTTGCTACGCCTATTGGTTGGGAAACATGCCTGATTGTCAAAACACTGCGTACATTCCTCTCGATGGACACTATGAGAGTGTCTAGGCGGCTGTAGGGCAGCGATTTGGCTGATATGAGTGCAAGACATTGGGCCTTGTAGGGGTCGGGGTCCGGGTTGTTGCTCAATGAGGCTGGCCGCCGCGCGAGTCCATCGGCCATAATCATGTGACCGTTGAAATCGGACCGTCTTTCCGCTTGCATATATAGAGTATATCATGGGGTAACCAATGGCTAGGATCAGTCACGGGTCTAGCAAAGTCCCTCATTCAAAGCTTGTTCAAAGCTTTCATGTGCTCCGGTATGCCAAAGCACAGGCAATGGGCCAACAAGTTACATTGTGTTGAATGTCCATAAGATCCATTTTTGTCGACTGGACCATTGGTTGTATTTACGGGCCATGCAGACCATAATAATGCTTGGGCATGGCCTCACGCAAGCCTCACGGAAGACACAGTTGCATTAGCCGACTACAGATTACAGCATGGGCCCAACATGGGCCACCAGTGGGCCACTACATAATTACGCACTACTTATAAAGAGTCTACAAAATTTATCTATTGATTACTATGCGTCGTCTCTTTCTCCCCAACCCACATACATCTCACATCCTTCCGCTTATTTACTTACCAAAGGAATGTGTTTCAAACCCATTTTCCGCCCATCTCTTCTTTCAGCCGAATTATTTAGTCTTCGCTACTCTCGCTGGGGTACTTTATGTTGACGTAGTTCACCAAGCCATTAAACGTACTGCGGGCCGGAATTCAGATACGGGGACAAGCACAAAAATAGACGCCAAATACAAGCCTTACACCAAGTGTCTTCTCCGGCCACTGTGCTATACCACGCGCACCGTTCACACCAATCCCTTCTCTGAGAAAACCACTGGCTTTTAAATGCCACACCTCAAAATATGCCTGCTTGACTACGGCCTCTTCCTATGCATTTTCCCCTGGTAAAACTACACGCCCGCCTGGAACAACGACCTGGCTGGAGGCATCGTAAATGCTGCATCTCAGGGTGTTTTTGTTACAGAAGTTCGTCTTATGAACCTACAGAAACGATGGCTCGAAAAATCATTGGTTTCCTTTCATGGATGCCCTCTCCTTGATTCTCCTTCGCACTTGACAATATCATTTCCCATGGACTATCTCTGCGGGTACGACTCTGGCACCGTAATCAACTTGCGCACAGTAGAGTCAATGGTCAATCTCTGGACAACCTCACGGTAGACGAAGATCTGTCTTCGGCCAATCGTATCCAATACATGGATGCTCTCATTTTGATCTTTAGTGCCATTCACGGGCAGCGTGAAGTCTATCTCCTAGCAAACTGCTTGGGCGTCCCGTCGAAGGAGGACCAAAAGGATATCTATGGCATTGATTCGGATAAGCGAAGACAGCACATCAGCGCGTCCGGCAATTATCTACGAACTTCAAAAAACGGCAAAATAACAAGACTATGGGTAGAGGCGCATTATTGACGAGGAAGAGGTTTTGATATAGGTTCACAGATACATTCACTGTCTCGTGTGGCTCGACGGAGAAATGCCTAAGCAACTGGCTCGAAGTGTAGCTTTACTGTTGGGGGCTGTGTATACTTAAATGCAATATTATTTCGATGATTGTTGTTTCTTGTGGGATGTTGGGCATGTGAAGTACGATGCAGTTTCGAATCAAGTCTTAAGATAGATGGAGACCAACACCAACAGTACTTCGGCACTCACTCTTCCACTTTAGATCTCGTGTATGTACAGTATATAAGTCCATTAAGCGCCCGTTCAAGACCACGAAGTGGGATACGTGTCTGTGCCCTACATACTACAAGTAAAACATAACCAAGAAGCCGTAGCCGTATACGGAGCTACCAAACAGTAAAAGCAAGAAGGCAGGAAGAGAATAAATCAATCGTCAATAGCCAAAAGTATGGATTTGATCGTACTTCTGCGCAACTCCCTCGGTCACCTGAGATGATGCCACACTGGCATTACTCTGAGGACATATTATCATCTACCTATTCTGTCAGACAAATTACCTAGCTATTATATTGGGATCCACTTACAGCTTGGATGATGTTAATGACCGTGATTGTGCTGTCGGTAGCGTAGAGCTTAGATCACGAGCGAGCAAAGAGAACCTGCATACCTCTCCACTTCAAGCCTCTAAACGGCTTTGTTTCCAGAGCTCGATCGAGATCAATCCCAACAATCTTTTGCCAGAACGATCCATGTTCATGCGCTTTAGATATGGCCGATATCCAGATTTCCAGTTCGCCGTCCGTGACGCCTTGAAAGATCACGAGTTATAACTTCAGGGGCAGGAGACACAGCAGGAGGAGCAACTTGCTCATAAGGTGCTTGCGGTATGAATCTGAAAGCGACGTTCTTATGCTTCAGAATTGAGAGTTTAGTGAAAACATCAGGAAGCAGAGCATGACACGAACGCATCGCTGACTATATACTCGTAGATAAAACGCAACAGCAATTCAACATAAAATGTTACTCACAGCATAACTCGTTTCTCGCTTTAAAATGACGCGTTGATTCCCGTATTTGTAGACAAATAAACTTGATTTACTTCTATTTTCAGTGCATTTTCCCTCACGTTTCGAGGATAATACCTCTGGCATCGACAATTTGCGTCCCGGTCTAAATTGAAGACTTACAAATAGAAAAAGGAAGAAAGAAAAAGTCCACGATTTAACCACCGTGACGATATAAATTTTGGTTCCGACCTAATTTTAAAAAAATTGGACCCTAGAGGTAATTTAGACGCCCGCAGCTTGTAAACACCGTCGTCTCATCGTTTGCGCGGATAGCTCCGATGTGGTTATATTTGTATCCCAGAAGAATACGATGATTTGAACAGACCGCCCCTGTTTCCATCTGATAGTTTCCGGCAACTGGTCGTTTGCCGGTAACCGATCTGTCTCACGGATATATTCTCCATGACAGTCTCTCTAGTAGAAACTACGTTCTAGCATCCTCATCGCCTACTACTCAGGAAACCTGGTTTCCATATCGTACTTCTTGTTCTCATTAATAGCGCCCAATAGGCGCCCGTTCAACGCCGTCGGACAGCAAGGAAGCGATGTCCTCCTACTCTTCGAAATGGATCAAAGTCTCTGAGCCCGTTCCGCATGTACTTCTCATTGAGCTTTCTAGGTGACTTTGCTACTTTCTGAATCATGTTCATAAACCGTTCTAATCATACGAAACTTGACATTGGCTCGCGCATCTCAACGACGTGAATGTAGAGCACCGGTGAACGCATTCTGCACCGAGTTCTGGGTGGCATACGGAAAGCTCTTCGACGCTTTGACAGAAGATGGATACGACGTTCGTGCTGCCGTGTTAACATCTGCTTTCCCCAAGTACTTTACTGCGGGGCTGGATTGTGAGTGTACCGTTGTCATATTATGCTATTTGTGCTCACTAATATATTTAGTGCATGACGCCTCTGCCCTAGGATCATCTGGGGCTGACACCAGCCTTGACGCGGCTCGTGCCTCCCATTCCACTCGCAAACATCTCCTCGCCTTTCAGCATGCCATCGGTGCACCCGAACGTGCGCCTTTCCCGGTCATTGCCGCCATACATGGACATTGCATCGGCCTGGGTGTGGACATGATCGGCGTCTGCGATATAAGATATGCAGCAAAGGATACAAAGTTCACAATAAAGGTATGTCAGCGTTATCTTTATATGGCTCGTATAGCTTACATGTATCTGGCACGTCAGGAAGTCGATATTGGACTGGCACCTGACATCGGCTCCCTCGCATTCTTGCCAAAGATCACTGGGAACCACTCGCTAGTTCGCGAGCTCACGTACACAGCTCGAGGGTTCTCTGCGGACGAAGCTCGAGAGTTCGGACTGGTTTCGCGCGTCGTTGAAGGAGGGAGGGACGAAGTTGTGGGAGATGCACTGGCCTTGGCCACATTTGTGGCAGGGAAAAGCCCTGTAGCTGTGTCAAGTGCGAAACACTTGATTACACATTCACGAGACCACAGGTGACTCATCTTGACTTAGTTTGGTCGCATCGCTAAAACCAATTTGATCAGTGTTCCGGAGAACCTGGCTTACACGGGGGCGTGGAATGCTGCTGCCTTGATGACCAATGTACGTACCTCGTTATTGTGAATTCCACATATAACCTGATTCGTCCTTAGGATATTCGGGATGGGCTAGTGGCCACAGCTAAGAAAGAGAAGCCTAGATTTGCTTCTTTGACTGTGCAGACCAAACTTCCAAAATTATGATGTTGTCAGGAATTCCTAATGTATCATACCCACAACTGTAATCTATCTGCCTTACAATAGGCAGCGGTCCCCAATCGTTTGCTTCGTTCTGATTTTGGATGATAACAGGGATCGTAACGTATGCGACATCCTACCGTCTGTTTCGCACCTCTTCGAACAATGGCCAATCCATTCATGTCTATTTTAAATTTCATTTCAGGGATTGCTCGCCAGAACAAAAGAGGATGTGTTACTTCGAAGTTTATAGCTACCGGAAATATAATACTTAACGGCTTTCAGGATAGATCTCAATTCAAAGCCCATGTCTTTTGTCGTCATTAGACCAAATACGGTTCTCATCACGATTATTCTCGGTCTGATGTTGAAGAATGAATTGAAGACTTATCAATCACACTGTTCATTTATTTCTGTGCAAAAACACCGAGCAATGCGCAAGTTGCAACGTAATCTTGGATTTGATGCAACTTTCTACCTCTGAGGTAGTGCCACGAGAATTTTTCGTCATTCTAAACAATAAACGGACCCAATATCCAACTCGCCATTCTCACTAGAAATTCCAGGAGTGTTGACTTAAAGGTTGTGGTCGAAGGTGCTAAGCCTACAACCGCCTCGATTTTTGAGCCAAATCTTCTTTTTGACACATACGCACTGTAACAAGCCCTATAAATTCAGTTTTATACTTGAACTGGGTTGAACCATGTTTTTCGTGATCATATTTCTTTTCTTTCATCCAAGACCTGATCAAATGTGGGCATTTGCCTCAAAACTTTTTGCATGACTTTTTCATCCACAGTAAGGGATTCCTTTGTTTGTTTGTTTTTCTTTCTTTCTTTTGGATGATCCCACGCCCCTTTCCGCCTCTCAAGCTTTTCTGTGCTTAAGCTGTTTACTCTTACGCTGTCTCCTTCTATTGTCTGCACGTCTTCGGATAAACTCTACTGCTTGAAATGCTTCTCTTGCCGGAAAGAAGTTTTGGACAATGTCCTGTAGTGCTTCTGTGCCTTGCCATATCGGATCTCGAGGTTAACTCCTTCACCTTGAGCACCAGTCTGGCACATCCCAGATCCCCATTTGACAGCCCTGGGGTTTGGCTCAATCCAGATTCCACCTACAGTACTGCAGCAGTGCGCACTCATAGTCAACTGGTACTGAGATCTACTTTAGCTCGTTGAAATTTGGGCCATTGAGCTAATGGTACAGCAATATAGAGCAGCCCATTGACGATCCTGAAGATTATAAAAGCCTGCAAAAACATGAGAAATGGCAACCAATTTCTACTATCAAGTCCATCACTACCATTGCCACTAAGCCAACACTAACACTACATCACCCCCACCACATTCGGTCATGTCTTTTAATATCACTGCTGCTTTCGGAAGCATTCAAGCGCCGACTTGGTCCTATATCCCCCAGGAGGAACACGCCGTCAGGTGCAGAACCCTGAGCCTTTGGATCGGACAACATCCGGACCACGGCGATGTTGCGGAAGCTGTGGCTCTTCAGATAGGGGGTGGAGAATCTTCAGCCTCCCGTGGAGTCGCTGGTAATTTCTACGCGCACGTCGTTTTGGATATCCGGACTAGCGGCTCGTATAGAGTCTGCCACTCCACGCTCTGTCCTTTTCACTGAGATTCGTCTCACCGAAGAGGGTTATCTTGGTCTGGAGAGATCACTTGTTTATTTCCGAGGACAATGCTTATCGGGACCTCCAACGTATAGCTCCGTTTCCGTGCCGATGGAACAGCTCGTGCTCAATGAGGCACGAAATCCAGCCATTTTTGCCACTGTGCACGGAATGCAAAGTCATCTCCGCACGTTGTACGTTGTACCACCATGGGACATGTCCACTTTTTCCAACGGCGGACACAATACTTCGATGAGATAGTTCTTATTCTGAGCTCACTGGACTCCCTTCAAGACCTCTATCTTCCTGAAAATATCTTTGACAAGGACGAATGGGATGATATTTTTTCGGCGTTCACTGATCGCGGCAATTCGATGCCAAACATCGCCAGGCTCTAGACGTTGATGTAGCAATTCCGTCTTTCTCTTAGGCCATCTCTTGTACCAGGCCTTACACATGTACTATTACATTCCATATCTTCATATCGTCATTTATCGGCCAAATTATGACTATTTTTACCATCATTATGCCACTTGACCATAAGAGCTTGGTGGTGGATTAAAAAAACAGATGTATCTAAGTATTGTACTCCCCATATGGAGTCATTATCGAAACAAGCAAAGCTCCATGCATCACGTTCGTTATTTAGAAAGCTAATAGACCTCAAGCGATAAGAATGTACTCAGTAAGTCGTTCACCGGTTTTGTCCGAGTCCATCTTGCCAGAAGAGATCGCTGAGATACCAATTAAATTATGACAAGAGTAACGGCTGCGACTATCACTAGTTGTCACTGAGTGTTATGGGTACCGGCCCGTTATAGACTTTGAGAAGTCAGAACACATTTTGAGCAATTTGACTGGAAAGTTTCAATAACAATGGACGCCAAGTCATGCAGTTAGGGGCAACTACTTACCTAAAAAGGCATATATTTATTAGGACAAAAGATCTATATTTAGTATTTGAATCCGATTCGACCATTACATGCATTTCTATGACTACTGTGGGCACTACGGTCATAAATGAAAATATGTATGTTCAGGTGCTACGCGAGGGACTCCTCAGGACTCTCGGCTCTAGATTCGGGGACTTGGCCAAGTTGAAGTCACGTGAAATACTTGGCAATAAATACTTGTATTTAAGTTACAGTAACCTTGGGTAAGTTTCTAATTGAAACAAAATCTTCCTCATATTAACACTTCATCCCTACCTGCATAAGAGAAATTTGTACAAAAAATCCAATCTATGCATGTTTTGCCAGCCCTTTATCGTTTTCAGGTGTAATGTCGGACGGCTGGCCAAAGTTGTCACGCTATACCCGGGTCCGACGATCTTTTAGTAAGATCTTTCAAAGATTCTTTGTGCTTTCGTACACCCATAGCCTTCTGCCTACGCTTTGCTCTCAGAAATTCACTAAGCTGAACGAATCGGGACATATTGTATGTGTGACCGTTTGCATCTAGCGCTCTGACCAACATGAACCGGGTCCGTGTACTTAGTAGTACTAGTGAAGGTTCTCCACGAGGCACCTTTACACATTGTCACCATAAATCTCCTCTATTTGTTTTAATTAAGTACATAGGCTACAATGCTATTCAGGACGAATGCCTGTGGCACTGAATCTTTATCCGATTTATTCCCGAGTCTCCGATCGTGTTACATACGAATACGATTAGGAGGATTGTGGTCCACAATGAACCGAATAGGCAACGTAGCCTGTAGTGCTCTCAAATTTCTAGTTGACCCGAAATGCCCCTATTGCCTCAGGGGACAATGTCGAGCTCATTGTCGATACTGAAGTCTATAAAAGCAGGACGAAAACCATGACTTTCTAATCAGTTTCTATCACCTCTACTTCCACTGTCACTACCTTATTTTATTCCAAAACGATGTCTATCATGACAAGATACGGAATTCCCCGTGGCATGAGACATTGGCTCCCTTTGGGCGAGCACATGTTCGAAACCCAGAGACGCAGACGCTCGTTTGAGGTCCTTCTCGAAGGAGACCCTGACCATGGCGACACCAAAGACCTAATAGCAATAGATATAAGGAGCAAGGAAAGCTTGCAGCCTCCCATCGAGGTTCTGACGATCTCCTTATGCGACGTATATTGGACCCCTTCTCTGGCCAGCGATGTGGAGGCTGCTAGCCCCTTATCTCTTTTCTGCACGGAAGTTCGTCGAGTTGTTCCTGGGATCCCCCACTGGGAGAAGTCCGAGATATTCTTCCCGGGGCAGGGTTTAACAGGACCGCCAACATATAGCCGAATGGCTATCTCAATGGACAGCCTTCTCGTTAATGGTACCAGGAACCATGCGACATTTCTTGCAGTCACTGGGATGTACAATTTGTGCCATCTTTTTGTCTTCCCCCCGTCGGACCTGTTGGTCTTTTTCGAGAACCATTCTCAGTACATGGATGCGCTAATCATTCTTCTCGGAGCCCTCGACATTCTCGACACGCTGTACCTCCCTGGGCATGTTGGCTTATTCCGAACGGAGGATACGGAGGATATCTCTGGAGCATTCACCAAGCGGATATCTGCTCCTCGAGTTATCTATAATCTACATGCGTGATGCTTAATCTGTCTGTAAAGTAAGCCAGAACAACCTCTCCAGATATTTGGGTTTCGTTTATTTTCTTCCCTGACAGGAGCCAGCCCCGTTAGCGCGCCCCACCCTCATTCACTCTATCTGAGTCTCTCAGTCATTCTCTCACCAGCATTCGAGTACGGCCTTTGCTCTGCACTAATTTGCTCTATCTAACCTGTATCTGCCCTCCCATAGACAGCATGCCACATCCCCATATCATTATACCATTATTTAGTAACCTCTCTCCCTTGTTACGAAGGAATTCTTGTATTTCTGACACGTCATTCACTACCTTGTATTTCTCGCCTTGTATTTCTCCACCAATATTCTTACACTTAGAATTACTACAACAGAATCTCTTGCCATATCAATGTCATTACAAATTTCCATATTGCGCATGAGCGAGTACATCTCAGCCCTGGACTTCACTGACCCCATGCTCTCTCGCGAACTTCAAAGCCTCAAACTTTGTCCTATGCATGGCTTCCCTCAAAGCAGTTCGACGATCGCTCCACTCAGGCAGAACAGCATCTAGTTCCGGTCGTGCCTTGACGATATCTTCCTTCAATGCCTTCGCATACTCCTGCTCGCCCTGTCCCAGCACATTATACACCATCAGGGAGGAAGGACTCTGTATTTCATTCCTCCATTTATCAATCGCCGCCATCCTCTCTTTTTCATAAGCCAACCTTCCGTCTACAGTGTTTGGATACGGAGTTTCGCCTGACCAGGCTAGAGCAAGCCAGGTGCTTACGACGTCGGCTATGGTGAAGGGGGTGTACGACATTGGAGCGCCGACAAAGGCTAACGATGGATTGAAGGCGTAGAGGATGAGACGGTGAAGGGAGGGTACTCGATGAGGCTTCGTGTCGTTGGTGACGAGTCGAAGGAGCATCTTTTCAGCTTCATTAAAGACGTGGATAAAGCTCGGGAGAACTTTGTACCCACTCCCAACTTGTACCGTATCCAGATCAGCGAGGAGGGTACCGTCGGAAAGCAATGCGTCAAATTTCGCGCCTTCGGGGGAGATCTTCAAAGTGTATTTGGAAACAGACGGTACCATTGTGATGCGTTCGTCGGGGAGGCTTACAAACCCGGGGAAGGCAGGACGACGGATGCTTTGATAAACTGGGCCGTTAGATATGGGGGCAAGTTGGGCAGCAATGTCGTTCGACGAATTGGCATTTCCAACTACGAGCGCTTTCTGTACATTCTTCAGTACTGGATACAGAACGTATAATGTATTAAACACCTTGTCGACATATTCATCGGGACCTTGCCACGATTTCGCATGTTTGGCAAGGCCTCGGTTTCTCAGCTCTTCCAGACCTTCCGTCTCTGGCCAAACAGGATTGTCATGCCATCCAACGGCAACAACAACTGCATCCCATAGCTCATCTTCCTCCCTCCCTCCGGCATTCCAATCTCTCGTTATGACCCTCCACCCACCCTTGCCCGAGAGTTCTTCAACCCGTACAACTTCACGATTCAGCTTGATCACCCCAGATTTGAGAAATGGTTCGGCAAACTTTTGAAGATAATGATGCGTCTCCGTTAAAGTTGGGAATGGTTGATGGGGTGTTGAAGGTGGTTCGGGAAATGGGTGCCCAGAGAAGCTGAGAAATTCCGGGAGAACATTGCCAATCATCCCTTCATATGCTGGGGTTGGCCAATGAGGCTTATTCTTTGATGAAGTGGCATCGCATTTCTCATCATAAAACCTATTGAATTTCATCAAGTTATGTGGCATTCCCAACAAAGCCGATTACTTACCAGACACCGCCAACATCTCCTCTCCTTTCATAGAGTTCGACATGGTCAAATTTCCCTCGCTCCCGTAGATTCCGAAGGGTGACGAGCCCAGAAGGCCCACCGCCGATGACCAGAATATGCTGCGAGACAGGTATGGCAGACGTGTGATTCAACGCAGTTGACATTGTTGAACCAGTAGCTCGACACCATGTTGCAGCATTGTCATTATCAATCCAGACCAAAGGGCTGATTAAGAATGCGTTCAAGGCGGCAATTCAGAGGCGGTCATTTTGCTACTTCGGAGGCCGAAATTTGCCAAACCCAGACTTGACATTGAATATTGATCCCCAAAAACCAGAGTTGGAAGACGTGGGACTTTATGGGAGATGGTTATCGAAGTCGACATTGATCAAAAGCAGTCTAACTTGCAAATTTACGCCTGTGCCGCAGTGCCGATTAAATTACAATGTCCGATAACCTAATCAGCGATCGAAAAGGTACAACGATGCTTGAGCGATGCAGCGCTGAACGTACGGTACACTTTTAGATTATCATTAGGGTGATTCACGGTAAGCAACTTTGGTCCCAACTTGCTGTCCAACTCGATCTTCAACTTTGATCAAGTTGGGAGCGAAGTTGGGACGCAAATCGTGGTCCGGAGCACGATTTGCAACCAAACTTCGGTCCCAACTTGGCTCTCCAACTTTTTGACCATTTGGTTTCCTCTGTCCCTGTGTATCCCATTTATTTAGATTTGCTTTCAAAGTCAAATATATACCGGTCCATACTATTTTATTCTGATTTTTTATATATTAAAATCTCAGTGGAAGGACTCGAAAATGCGAAGTTGGAAGTTGAGTTGAAGTCAAGTTGGGGTCGGGGTTTCAAAACTTGATCATCCAATTTGCGTTCCAACTTTGCTTCCAACTTCGTTCAAGTTGGAAACAAAGTTGGAAGGTAAGTTGGACCCGAGTTGGGTTACTGTGAATCCCCCTATTCCTTTTCGTTCGTCTCTATAAAATTTACATTAACTGATCCAACAATTTGAAGGCGATCAGCACTCGTTTATTGCAGACCCGTGACCCTGGTTCCATGCATCTTTGATCCAACTTTGATCTGACATCTAACCAGTAACTACCTAAATTGTACAACTTCTCACAAGGAAGGTCCGGTACATGACGCTCGTATTTTGAGCGCCCATCTACATTACGATTGTGAAAAAGGAGTTGTTTCGTCACGAAAGGGGCATGATTGGACATAACACCTGAATGGAATGCGATTATCCTCGTATTCTGTGTATCGCACGACGATTACCAGACCAGAATGGACACTGACCCGACTGGATGAACCGATAATGGCAATGCCCATCCGTTGAGTCTGTCAGTGTGGTAAGGGACAGAACTCAAAATAGTTCCGTCTACTATAATTAACTCCGTTGTGGAAATGAGCTGTGTATAAAGACGAGTTTTCCCTATCGTCCACTTCGGCTTCAAACCACCTTGCATCGCTGGTTGAAGAATTAAAGTATAATTTATTTTACGCTTCTATGATTAAGTTAAAGTCTCTACATCGAACTAGTGTTATTTGCAGGATGTATCTGCGGGTTCTCAGGTTTAACAGGACGTGAATTCATAGATGCTCCGCTTACAACTCGAGTGCTCCTCGATCTAAAAATAGCTGTGATTGAAGACAGCGAGTGTATCTGAAGATCAGGTTACCGGGGTCTAGAGATCAACAACTCGAGTTATATATATTCTAGAGCATCTACACTGAGATACCCCATACAATCTTCCCCCAAAGATGCGTATTCAAGCTCTCCTTTTCTCTTTGTCCTGGTCGCTCTACGTTTTAGCCAACCCCTTGCAGATAGGTAAGCTCATACTGTGTTATATTCAATACACACTTGTTCATCTCAGGTATAGCCCAGCGAGATGATGTAGTCGACAACGTATGTACAGAGATGCCGGAATGTAGGAAATTTTAATATCTACTCAAGAGGGGATGCTCAATCTCAAAGCGTCTGAATATCAGGCAGAATCGAATGCTTGTCGGGAAGGAAGGAAATCGTTCCAAATGATTGTCATGTCATATACGACACTTTGCTCTTCATCAGCCAATCCAGTAGTAAGTCATAAATCGTGTGCTGCATAGTCTAATCGCCCGTTCAACTCTGATCATCTTGTCGTGTTAGGTCCAACAAACACGGTAGCTGTGCGTCATTTGTCATTTCATTCCTCTCCAGAAAAGCGGTGCTGACCCTTATACAGGGTGGAAATAATATTACTATGATATACAACACTTGCAAGTCTTTCTTTTCGAACACGGGCACCGATTCAATCGAGTATTGTCGTCTCACATGGGTATGAAGCCCTTGGTCATTTAGTCAAGACTTCCTTTGCTAATTTGTTATACCAAAAAAATAGGCTGCGAAACTCAAGTCAATGACGTCTATCTGTGAGTCCCGCGGTGCAAGGTGTGCAGGGTCCGATACAAACTGGTTCCTTGAGTACGTGCTATTGTCTCCCTCGGAAGCAGATCGTGTTCTAAAAAATAATGCACCACAGATTTGAGCACTCTTAGTGGATGCGGTTAGGATGCAGCCGCGGTGGTCTATAGATCCATTCGATTACAGTCTGCGATAGCCATCTACTACTTATAGTATTATTGACCGCCCCTTGTACCTTCATGGTTGACTTTTTAAGCACCCTAGAACAGCGAGCGGCGCTCAGCGCTCATGACTCAGGCCATAAATACCTATGTCGTAATCGTTCTCAAAAAGTATCTTGGAGAGTCTAACCTTCAAATCTGCTTTAAACAACCATCTTTCAAGAATCAAGTTTCCTTCGTTTGATCCTGTTTGATCTTAGCGAGATCTTTTGTAATGCCTAATCTTATCTTATCTACTCAACACGTGCTAGGCGTGCCTGAATGGGAGACCCCTTGACAATGCATGACGCCTACCGCGTTCCCTTCATTCCTCTTGCTTTTGTCTTCCATTCATCGACGTATAGCAGCAACGATCCAAACGGCTCAGGCGACATATCACCACGAGATATCAAGATCAAGGCTCAATATCCACAGTAGAGACATTGTTCAAACAACCAAAAGCCCGTCACCCGGACCCCATTACTCCAAGATGATGAAAAACCTCTCTGAATCGCTGCTTCCCCAACCTCCAAGCTTCGGCAAGAAGAAGTCTTACGAGATGCATCAAGTACTGGGCACTGGCACGTTCGGGAAAGTTGTCGTACGTCCCCGATCATTAAGAAGCCTTCATTTCGTCTGGGAATCTGATTAGGTTCTTTTTGCCTCCTTCGGAAACCAATCAACTATTAGCGAGCTACTTGGAATGTGCCAATTGACCAGATTGCTACGGCAGAACGCGGGGCAGTGGCCGAGATTAAACCCGTCACACAATCGAGTTTATCGGTGAGCTCATCGAAGAAGAGCAGTTCGCGACCGTCTTCGCCTGGACCAGGAGATAGAACGCCGAGCGGGATTGTGAAGGACGTAGCTCTGAAGATCATCCCAAAGAAGAAGGTTAAGGGGAATGAAGCCAGTGTGTGGGGGGAGATGGATGTGTTGAAAGGATTGGACCATCCGAACATCGTGAGTAGCTGTTCATTAATTGGGAAATATATCATTAATTGTACTAGGTCAAATTTTATGAATGGTTCGAAACCAGATCCAAATATTACCTCTCGTTCGAACTCGCTACCGGCGGAGAGTTATTCGAAAGGATTTTGCAAAGGGGAAGTTTACAGAGCAAGACGCCGTCTCGGTCACCCGGTTCGCTTCATCCCGCGATCCCTATCTCTTCGTGCGAGCTAATCAGTCTGGATAGGTCAATTCTCAATGGTGTCAACTATCTTCATGACCATGACATTGTCCATCGAGATCTCAAGTATGTAAATCATCATCCAAATCTAACGACTTTTATTCATATTGGACAGGCCCGAAAATATCCTATACAGGACCAAGGACGAGAACAGCGACATCGTTATTGCCGACTTCGGAATGTAAGTGCTAATTAATCAGCTACCTTAAACAAGTACTGAGTTCTTCTAGTGCAAAGCATCTTCACACGCCGGAAGAACAGCTCCACTCACTCGCCGGAAGCTTCGGATACGTTGCACCAGAAGTTCTTCTGAAGCAAGGTCATGGTAAACCTGTTGATATCTGGGCGATTGGGTACGTGACCTATGCCTCATAGCAGTCTTGGTGCCAACAACTGATCGTCCCCTTTCCTATATAGAATCATCACATACGTCGTTCTGTGTGGATATTCACCGTTCAGGTCTGATGACGTAAAGGTTCTCATTAAAGAAACGACCGCTGCAAAAATTGAATTCCATGATCGATATTGGAAAAATGTATCAATTGAAGGTTCGGGTACAGCCCCTTCGTAATGTCCACGATTAATACTACTCCAGCCAAAATGTTCATCAGATCTCTTTTGAACCCCGATTCAACGAGCCGTCCTACAGCGGCACAGGCTCTTGTCGATCCTGTATGTCGTTTTACCTACCATCTACTGTCAAATGGCTGATCTCTCTCTGCTTGTTATAGTGGCTGACCACGCACGAGCCTTCTGTCGAGCACGACCTTTCTACTGGATTGCGCGAGCACTTCGACCCCCGGGCCCGCTGGCGATCTGCTATTACATCTGCGCGAGCTCTGCATCGTCTGGGCAGCCGGGTGAGCACCAAGTCAACAGCGAGCAGCGGCGGGTGGACGAACGATGATGATGTCTCGGACGATGAAATTGGCTCGACATCGACATCGAAAAACACCACTCTACCAGATCATAGCAGTAGCGAATTCGCGTCAAGTGAGTTTATCCATGTTATTGCGCCGGAGGAAGAGAAGGAATCTTCCGTTACCCCGAAGAATACAAGTCAGACGCCACACCCTAGGCAGCAGCTCAAGCGTGAAGATCATGAAGACGTCAAACCACCACTGCACGAGGAGGTACCGTCTGAATTGAAGACGAGGACGTCAAGCCTGTACACGGACAATGAAACCGTTTACGCTGAACCAGAGTCTACTGGCGAGGAGCAGGAAGATCACAAAAGGAGGATAGATTTGATATGCCTGGGTCGTTCGATTTTGCAGCCGAAGATCACAACCATGGCCCAAGCCAAGGAAATTCGTGGGTGGACATGCTGCGTAAAATGACGTTAAAATAGTGAGGATGCTGTTTTTCAAAATCTTCCGTTACACCCCCTGCAACTCGGTCGGATTTTTCCTCCTTTGTTCTTCTTCAGTTCTGTCATTTTTGTCGTCATTGCAATCACGACTTCAAGTTTATCTTCGAATGCCATTTGATTGTCTTTCCTCTTTGTTTGGTGGGGGACACACAGGCGGACTTCAATCTCGTTCTTGATCGGACAGAGCCCCTATACTTGTAACTTAATCAAGGAACATTTGAACATGGTCTGAATCAATTGATACCATAAGCCAGAGACAATCGCCAAGCGTAATAGATTCTCTTTCTTCTCTGTCTTTAAATATCCTCGTCTTCGCGATAATCAAGATTCAATTAAAAACCAATGACGAAGCCTTTCAGTCTTCAGACGCCTTATGTTGCTCGTTGATGATAGGGGCGGCCTGATGCGCGCTTGCGTGTTTACCAAGACCTATTACGACATCCTTGGTTATTGGTCTGGCAAAGGATGCCGCCTTTCTTCCTCAACCATGATGTATATCGCTCAGTCCATGTCCGTGTCCAGACCAAGTAGTCTTCGTTTTTATCCCTGCCCAGCTCGACATTATCACTACAAACTAAGGGGTACCTATTTCACCAGTACTTAAAACCACCACATCGATATTTTGTTCTACTGCTTTTACGTCGGACTGCTTGAAACTTGAATACCCTTTTCTCGTCATCCTGTATAGTTCTGACAATGGCAATCTCCTCATTCCCATCATCAACCCTGCATATTCCCAAGCGAGTCCTTGTTATCGGAGGTGGTCCCACGGGGCTCGTATCTCTTCGAAATTTAAAGGAACGCGGTCAATTCGAGCACGTTGAGCTCTTTGAGAGAAGAGACAACATTGGAGGGGTATGGTGCGTAAGATATGGTTTACTTCGTTATTCCAGTCCCCGAATGCTGATTACTCGGTAACAAAATGCTCGATTCTTACTATGTAGGCATTTCGACGACCCGACTAGCTCAAAATCCGCCAGCAAAAGTCCTCGATGGCCATCTCCTGCTTACCAGGGACTGATAGGCAATGTCCTTCCTGAGTTCCTCAGCTTCTCTGATTGTCCATTTCCCGAACCTCCCTCGACACCTCATCAACCATTCCCGACACTGAAAGAAACCAATGAGTACCTTCAGAAATTCGCCTTTCCGTATATCCAGTCAGGAGCAATCAAACTAAATAGGGAGGTCGCACGAGTCGACGAGCTTCCGAACCAGCGTGGGTGGAGAGTTACTTCGAGGGATTGGAATGCGGGTGGCAAGGAGGAGGAAGAGCTATGGGATGCAGTTGTTGTTGCTGTTGGATGGTACGATAATCCTGTTTGGCCAGCGACGGAAGGTTTGGAAGAGCTCAGGAAACGAGGACTGGCCAAACATGCGAAATCATGGCGAGGTCCACAGGGATACGACGGCAAAGTGCGTACTAGGTTCGAACGGACTTGGACATCGGTCGATTCTGATAAAACTATAGAAAGCACTGGTTATCGGAAACGCTAATTCGTCGAATGATATAGCATCCCAGCTCGCGCCTATAGCCAGTGGTCCAGTGTATCAGAGCATCCGCCGCCCTGCTTTCCCGATCTTCGTTAGCCTTCCAGATAAACGTATAAAGTCGGTCGCACGAGTCTCCAAATATCTCCTCAAAACAACCTCAGAAGGCGACAAATTCGACGCACTGCTGTGTGATGGTACCCTCCTCACTGATCTGGATACCGTGCAAGTTGGTACGGGATACCGACCACTCCCAAGCTTTATCCATGTACTCGGGGAATCGGGAAAGAGTCTTTCGCCCATGGCCTCTGAAAATACTAGCCCCCACCGAGTACCTTCCCTTCACCGACATATCATGTATGCCTATAACCCCTCTTTGGCCTTCGTCGGCGTGCCTGTGGTCTACACCCCTTTCACCATTGCAGACGTTGTGAGCACGTGGATCGTCTTAGCATGGTTGGGAGAAACTCCATATCCCAACACATCTGACGGAAGATTGACATATGAGCGAGAGAGACTGGCTTCCATCGATAAATGGCGACAAGGGATAGAAAACCCTTCCTCGTTGGTGGTGTACAACGTACTGGGGCCGACCGAGCAGGAATATGCCAGGCAGCTTAGAGAGGATATTGTGAAAGCGCGGCCAGAGCTAGGAAAAATCCTGCCGGTGTGGAATGACGAGCGCACGGCACTAAGGGAGGCGATGTACGGGAAGAAACTTAATGCTTTACAGTACGCAAAGTCGCGGACTAATAGCATTTAAAATAAAATGTCATTAAAGTCGTTAATTGGAATTGTAAACGGTGTATGGGTATGATGTGTGAGGTATACAAATGTGAAAAAGTGAGGTAGCGAAGGGCAAAAATACATATAAAACATGCATTCGTGACATACCATGGCATACAAACTCGAGGGGAGGACGGGAACGAAGGTTGATGGTTTAGAAGACTTTCTGTACAGATCTATTTTATGTACGAAAGTTCTACACGAAGCAAGTGGCCAAGACATACCATAATCTTTAGTGTATTTTTGAAGTTCGTAGATAATCGCCGGACGCGCTGATGTACCGTCTTCGCTTGTCCGAGTCAATGCCAGAGAGATATCCTTTTGGTCTTCCTTTGATAGGATGCCCAGGCAACTCGCTGGAAGATATACTTCGCGTAGTCCGTGAACAGCACCAAAGATCAAAATGAGAGCATCTATGTATTGGACACGGTTGGTCAAAAATAGATCTTCGTCGACCGGGGAAGTACAAAGATTGTCCGAAGGTTGACCATCGATTCCACTGCGCGGAAAATGGTTAAGCTCCGAGACCCGTTCTCGCAGAGATAATCCATGGGAAACAATACTGTCGAGTGCGAGGGGGAACCAAGGAGAGAGCATCCACGAAAGAAAACCAAGGATCTTTCGAGCCATCGTTTCTAAAGGTCTATAAGACGAATTTCTGTTACAAAAACACCCTGGGGTATAGCATTTCCGATGCCCCAAGCTAGGTCGTTCTTCCAGATGGGCGTGTATGTAACTATGGTTAACGCCTCTACAGGAGGACTGAGAATGGCCTTGTTCTTGATATCTTCGACAACAGCTCGCATGATGTCTCCGTGTGCAGGGTCGGAGCCTATCACGACTGTTTGGGAACGCCGCTTATTTACATGGGGTCCCGTGGGGATAAAGGTAAAAATGGTTTCACCGGGAAGGAGTGCGTAGGAAGAGGTCATGTTAACCAGGTCCTGCGACATTCTGAAGAAGTTTTGGGGGAGGTATGTGGTAGTTGTCGTGGTCAGCTAGAGAGGTGTTAGTTGGAGTTTCTCTTCCCAGCCTGGTTTTATACGTTCAGAACTGACAATGCGTCTCTCGAGTCATTTAATGATCCAAATTGCGCCCATGGCCCACTGCCTGGCGGTGTAATGAGGCAGACATAAATTAGGTTTAATCGACTGTTCCACGTGTTCCATCGCCCTCAGTTTGTTTTTTCTTTGTGTGGAAGTCACCCCCAGCGGCAGTGGCTGAAATCGTAAAATGGAGATCTGGCGAAGAATGCATTAATAACCTTAGGCGAGGCGGTGTGGAACCCTGGGGAGAGGTAAAAATTACCAGTATTGCTGGTAGAAGAAACTTGATATTTGCGAGATCTGTCCCTATATTTGTGCAAGAGATTTCATCTCGAGTAAGTTATATAGAATTACTAGAGAGCACAGTCGCCGCGGGGGATAATTAGAGACCTGAAAAGCTCACTAGCTGAGAAGTCCAGATCTTTCATTGTAGGGATCAAGCAGGTAAAGGAGAAAAACAATGAAGGGTTTCTTTAAGGAGTAAACTTATAATTGGGTGTCCGGCATCCCCAATTCGACAAGACACACCCTGTTTTATCCAATGAGAGAAACAAGGAGAAGCAATTGAAGCTTCAAGAGGTGCCACAGAGGTGCCATTTGATTTACAAATATTATATGACCAATGTGACACGGTCTGATGCGAACGCGTCCTGATAGGGGCTATGATCCATTTCATTGACTTCCATTTTCATGACCAGCCTTCAGGCAAGATAACTGGACCCCGATTAGGCAGAGTAAGCTTATATGCCATATTGCTTGCAGTACTGCGCAATATATCAATTATTTATCTCCCATTGTCTGCATCTCATAAGCTTCGAATAGAACTATTGAACAGTGTGCCCATGAATAGCCTGCCGAGTCTTATTCTGATCAGGGAGCCGTTGACGTTATAGCTAGGTAATTTAAACCAAAGGTTACTGTTGCAGGGGGTGAGGCTGTGATGGATGAGGCGATCCTCAAAATCATTTAGGTTATACATCTTTCTGCAATCAGACATGGCTTCAGTGCAGGTTCTGTCTATTTTAGATCCGAATTGGATCTTTAAAGCAATGTGGTCAAGAATTAGTTTGCAAGACATCACAGCCCTATGATTACGAATTATCTCTCGGGATGTCTAGAAGCTTCTATTTTCCAGTGGCTTTTCTCTACTCTCTCCACTTCCTTTGTACTTCTGCGAATCACATGTGACTGATTCATTTACTATGCCTTACCCGATTACATTTTGTTATCAACAGTCCGGAATAGTGCTGTGTACCATAGACAAACATATGCTCATATTATCTTTTACAAGTCAGAATGCGCAAAGACATGAACGCAAAATTTCTGGGCTGGTTATATCGCCCGCTCTACTCTCTGACTTCATAAAAACGCAACGGCATCTCCTGATACTGCCTTGTTACCGTGCTCATAAAAATGCTCGATTGAAACAATGGTACAGCTTTGTGACCGGAGTATAAATTTCTTGACAGAGATTTGACAAGTCATACCCTATACCCTGACATGGATAGCAACGAAGTTTTTGACCAGCTTGAGGGTAGGACATAGTCCCCACCGAAATTGGGGGAAATGGCAGACCTTCAGCCTCGCAGGTATCTGGTGGATGCTCCCAGCCCTCTCTGTGCGTCCGGGTATCGACCACACAGTTAATTTCGGATGGCCTGAAGGGATGTCTTTGCCCTCTCGCCCTCCCCTCCTTTCCACAACCGACACTCCGAATCCTTATAGGACCTCACGCCTATGCTACCAGTATAGCAGGCCTTGAGCTATTTTTGGAAACATGCCTTGTTCTACGTCTGGAATACATCTGTGTGATATTCCATCGCACAGCCTTTACGGACAACATTATAGCCGTAGTAACAAGGTACATTCACCCTGGTCAAACGACGTGGACGTATAGAGCAAATCAACTCTGCGTCTGGGATTCGGACTTCAAAACGGAAATTGCCGCATTGCAGTACAACTCCGATTCATTTGACAATCCAAGATGGTCTATAATTCTTCCCGCAGACCACCTCCAACCATCCCTCGTTTCCACGCGACCTTTCAGAGGCACAATACCAATCAAACTTACTATAATGGACGCCCGCAATTCCGAATATTTTAAGAAGCACGCCCGATCATTATTTGCTCAATTTTTCCATATTCTGGAATCGTCCAAACTCACCACGATCGCTATCCCGGAGGACATTCTCTTATCAGACTCTCAGAAGAGGGGGAAAATATTTTGGCTGCTGCAGAAACAGGTTTCTCTACGAGAACTCCGACTTTGTGTTGGGAGCAGTGTGTGCAGGCAACGAATTCCAATCGCAGAGTACCTTGACATCTCTCGCCAGGTCGACAACACGCTTAAACTGTTACCTCGACTCGAGAAGCTGACAATTACTGATGTTCTATTATCGAACAGCATCATTACGCACCGTCTAAAGCATCCCACGTTTACTGTTGTTGTCCTCTCCCCAGATCGCACTCATTCTTACCCACCACGATATATAGAATAGCTTCGCAGCCGTCAGCTCTTTTGGAGTCTTATTTGGACTATTATCCGTAGTCGCTTTCATTACATCATGAAAACGTACGCCTTCGATTCGT
Source organism: Psilocybe azurescens (assembly GCA_023853785.1). Lineage (NCBI taxonomy): Eukaryota > Fungi > Basidiomycota > Agaricomycetes > Agaricales > Agrocybaceae > Psilocybe > Psilocybe azurescens. The sequence goes on along the minus strand of JAJIRX010000157.1, from coordinate 38,466 downwards.
TCATACTAATTCCTCATCTTCCTTTTGTAACGTCATTGTACTCTAGACTCTTATCATAGTTCTTCGCATAGGCTCTTCATTCGTACTTGAAAAACGAGAAACTTGAATCAAATATTAGTCTTTGGAGTACGCACCTCAATATTATATATATAACTTGTCAGCTATCGATAGTGCCCTGAGTCTCAGAGAAAAACTTGTGACAATGAACCAGTACAATGATTTTGACATGAAGGAAGGCGTAAGACAAATACAAGCAGTGATCCGTTTTTATATACCGACGAACCAATGGATATACCGAAATCCAAGCGAAGTTGATTTTCATACACATCGCTTTTCGCTTTAATGAGTTGCTTTGATCAGCGGCCTTCTCCGAGACACCACACAGCGCAGCCGACAGATGAATGTTAACTTGCAATGGCATGATCGAAGCATCAACCATGCGAATGTTCGTCGTGGCGTAAATCCTTTGCTGAGAATAAACAACGCCTTGAAGTTGAAGGTCATAATGAAAGACTCCAAGATATGAGATACTTCATTAATTCAAGGGAAGAAGAAAAACTACTACCCGCATAGACCCCGCTTCATTAGCATGGCAGTAGTTCCAACGGGGTGAGCGAATAATTGAAAATTTCTCCGAATCTATGTCTACCACGCTGCATTGGCCCCTCGAGAGGTATTTTCAGGTACAAGTCGAGTACGGCTGCTCATAGTATTGTCAGTGTCAGTCCCGTAGAGAGTGAACTGTAGCGTCGCATGAGAATAGCATGAGAACGACGTCCTCTGAGCTACAGTGACGCTGAACCGGTCCCCTGAGCGGTGCAGTGGACCGCCTGAGTTGACTACTTGAATGTCGGGATAGGTGTCGCCGCTAAAGTAGTTGACGTTGACTTGAGGTCTGGTAAGTTGGTTGGAGCTCTTCACCGACGAGAACGCGTCAGAATCAATGATTTGTCAATGATATACAAGCCTTTGCCACAAGCATTTCGTACGTACAGTGATTTAGTTCACCGCATGATCTAAATCGTTAAACCTTGATCGATTTACCTATCCAAGGATCTTACGGCCAGGTCATTGGCCCAGCCTGCCATATCTCACCGAGATTACTGGTAGGACTCCACTTTTCCCAGACTAGAATCGCAACTGCTTCACTTTGTTTACGCCCCAGTTTCATTTCGAAAAATTCCGCAGAACAGTTGAAGGACCCTGCAAAAGTCTATTAATCATGCTGACCCCAAAACAAGTCGGCATGACCAAAAGAAATCATCCGCTGATTTCCAAGGCATCATCTAGACTGCATAGTGCTCTCCTTCTGTGCCTTCTCTGGTCCTTTTCAGCGATTCTATTGGCATTCTCCCCTGTTCAGGCGCGATAACTCTGTGGATGGTGCTTGCGCCACCATCGACGATCTCCCTTGAGCCACAAGCATGTCTCATTGTCGTGTCGTCGATGATAAAATGCCTTCCTTGGAATAAGCGGTCAAATCTATTCCTGGACGAAGCTCCTGGTCCCAACATCCACTCGATCTCTGCCTTTCCTACCAGAAATAGTATCAATTCTGTGGCGAAAGTCCGACGTCTTATTGCAAAAGACATTACTAACATCACCGGTCCGAAAATTAGGCCCTACATCGACCGGAGTGCCAGGTCTGCCTGGTGCATCCATTCGACAAAGCTAAAAGCGAACTCGTCCCGTACTTGCCGTTTCTATATCTTACATAGACGGAAACCCCACTCCCGGACCAAGAAAATGGAAACCCTCGCCCTTCCCACACCTCACGAACACCGGACTTCCTTTGCACCTCTCTGCTCATACTCTACGGCCTGTGGCGTCAATTCAAATGCAATGCGAAGCAATACAGTCGTCCCTATCACTCTAAACAGGAGCAAATTTAGCAGACTGTCCTGAAAGCCGTGGTCCTTTATTTAAAGTTCAAGATTTTCTCACATGCGAAAGTCTTTGGCCTGATTAGTGAATAGCACGTACTAATGAGACTGTCCTACTAGTTATTAACAATGTACATACAGTATACCTGCCAGCTATGCGATCTAAAAGCGCGGTGATAGAGGAAAAAGAACAAAAATATGTATGCGAAATGCTGGTCATCGCTTATGCTACCTTTGCTACTAGTCTATATAGAAGAACTGCATTGAAGAGAAAATATGACCGGGGAAGGAAAAGAAGAAATATAGGTACAATGTCCCGAGTTCCAGCCATGTATCAATCCTAAGTAAGGATCGTAGAGATGTGGAAAATACTGACTAGGGCCCTCGACCCGGGCCGTAAAAAAAATTGCAAATAATAAAAGAGAAAAGAATTCCAAGTCGCAGGCAGTCCAGGATGGGAGTGTATCGATGGACAACCGTCGTTGAGAGTATGTTCGCGTGTCCCATTAGGCACCGTAGTAGGTCACGAGCATTATGTTACTCCTGGGCCGGCGGCGCACCCACGCATGTTTTGTTCATTCCAAAACGGTGAGTCAATACCGACCCATCAGTCGGTCGACAACATTCCTCGCGTTTTCTGCAGCATCGAACTCGCTTCCATTCGAACCTACACCCCTTCGCGCCCAAGCTCGTTCCTATCGACGCTTAAATCACAGCTGCTGCCATCTCCATGCACGAGATGACTTGGAAAGCTTTGCTGGTCATACGCCTCATTAGCATTCCCAGAGACACCTCCAGCGAGTATCATCGAAGCACTGATGGAAGGACACACAGTACGTCTCCCAGTATTGTCGCTTCCACACACACTAGTGTTGCGAGGTGAGCCGAGACAACTCGAGCTGGGAGGTGTCTGTCCTGGCAATGTCACTGACGTGTAAGGACTGTTTAAAAGCTATTCATCAGCTTGAATCGATACATTATCATCCGATTTCCGGTCAAAAGGACATACATGGAAATATTATCTTCTTCATGCTGCTTGCTCCCACCTCGTTCGTATGACCGCTGGTGGAAACGTTCATGGTGTCCCAGCTGTTTATGGGCGTATGTCTCAGGTGAGGGATACACAAACTCGTCTGCCGGCACGCTGATGTCAACACCCATTTGCGGGACATCCGAGTTCAGCACATCGCTAGAGCTCGAGTGGTGGATAGCGGCTGTCTGTATGGGAGATAGCAGGCTCAGCGAGTGATCGGCACGACCGTTGTTGCCATTGACATAATAATTCATCGACCCGCGGTGATTTACTTGAGCATAAACGCTCGGCTGGAACCCATGTATCTGTGACTGATTCACTTGCTCGGCGAACTCGTGGTGCTGGTGTGGATGCTAATTTGTGTTGGTTAAACTGGTGTTACTAGAGGATCAGACACAGGAACGTACGGTTACATGGCCACTGTTTTCAACAGCAAAAGGACCTTCACGGACTTGTGAATGATAATGGTGAGACGTATCGTGCTGTGGAGGGTGTCGCTGGAAAGGTGAAGGAAGTAACCCTCCCATTGATGATAAGACATCCCTCGTCACATTGGCGGGCTTCCCAACGTTGCCTCCTGATAGCCGAAACAAGTTCGAAGCGGTGTCCAATTGCAAGTCCGGGGACGAGGCCTTGACGATCTGTGCTCACTCAAGGAAAGAGAGTCTCGTCGCGAATGTCTGTTACCAGGTCCGCTATTTGTCCTGCTGTCTGTCGAAAAGATAGGAGAAATGGGGTCCTCCATGCCGGAGGGTACTGCTGTGTGTCGTACTACGGTTGAATTAAGGAGGTGCTCCGAGAGGTGCTCCGAAGACCCACTACTGTTACTGTGCGCACTCGCCGCACGGGCACGGGACGGTAGTCTCCCTGCTTCATGGAAATGGCCCGAAACGACAGAGGTTTCGGCAGAAGCAGTGCTGGCGATTATTGAATTCTTCTTTGTGGTCGAAACGCTCGCTCCATTCTTGCTTGACTTACTAGTCTTGTTAGGTCCACGCACCCGGCCTTCTTTAGCGTATTCGCAGACTAGACCGCGAGTAAGACATCGCTTACAAGAAGGATGCTCGCCACTGCACTTTTAATCAATGCCATGAGGTGTCAATATCATTGATGGATGGGTGAAGGGGCAGTAATATACGCACTTTGGCTTTCCTCGTGCGACACTTTTCGCATGCCTGTGCTGTCCGTAGTCGTGGATGCTCCGGAGTGCGATAGAATATCCCTGTGGCAGGATCTAGTGAACCTGCCAGGACTGGACGATGACCCAATGCGGATGACGAAGCGTTGATGCTACTATGAACAGTGCTGGGTCCTTTGTACTGAACATGTACTGGCGGTGGTGATAGCCTCGTTGGTGGGAAGGGCGAAGTGCTCGGATATCCTGCAGGGTTGTAAGAGATTGAATTGAGACTAGAGTTTTGTTGTGCAAAACTATGCGACACTGTGTGGTTGTAAAGAGGCCATTCATGCGACAATTCTTGGTTAGGAGTATGGATCTGGTCTTGGATGTTGGAAAAGGAGGGAGGCGAGTGGTAGACAGAGTGATGGGAGGAGAGAACCTGCGGGTCTAAAGAGCGATTGAGGTTGGAGTTGGAATTCATGTTCTCCTGGCGGGTGAATAGCGGGTGCGGGTGCGGGTGCGGATGAATATGGGAGGACGAAGTGGGAAATTGGCCCATGTCTAAGCGGGGCTCCATTTCGGAAAAATGGGGATACATCTCGTCGTCGTCTGCGCGATAGTGAGGTGGTGGGTGGTGGTCGTTGTTGTTGTCGTTATACCCTGACATTCAATATTCAACTCTTGGTTATATCGTCTTTTCGAAACAGGAAAGAAGAGAAGATATCTATGCAGAGCACTGAATTAGATCTTGGTGCGTGGGGATTGGCTTTGGCAGTTCTGATGTAAAGCGTATGTCCCAGATTATGCCGAGCTTCGGTCTTGTGGGCAGCACCGATCCAAATCCTGCGTAATGATCGAATCTCCGTGTCTGTAGATCTGATTTGTAAAGGAGACGGGGGACAATATATGGCAGATTCGGCAGCGTCCCTTCGCCCGGGGTCGGAAGCTTATTGATAGTAGTGGTGTCTAGCAAATTATTAGAAAAGCAGATTTTTAGAAATTCTACGAAGTGGAATGAACTTGGACGGAAAAAATTGGTGTGGAGGAGAGAGGAAGGAATACGGATTACTGATGGATTTGGGAGATTCCATTATTTCTGATTTCGGAGCGGCACATACTCGATCGGGCGATCGTTTCGGCTAATTTTCCATATTGAATGTCCGCGGCGTCAAATACGACCAACCTTGGACCCGATCTGGGCGTCAATAACTCAGGCATGTGCACATGTGTTACGCTGACACTAACACCCCTCTTCGTCGATGACAGAGATGCCTCTGCCCATGATTGCGGCGTCCAGGAGACAGGAGGCTTTCAATATAAATCAATTGAATTGAATCAACTAGAAAGACTTTCAACGAAAGAGCTTGTGCTGGGACATTAAGCCACCCACCTATCAGTACAGTACCAATCAAATCAAAATCTAGACAAAATCTCATTTCCAGACCGAATTCTCAATTACCCGCAAACAGTGGCTCATTACTATGCATTGACTAAAGAGTCAACAGTGGCATGCTACTATTGAGCCAAATAGTAAACACCTGAAATGTAAAGCTATCAAAGAGCTTATATCCTTCATCAAAGTTAAAGATGCATTCATTTAGTTGCTGTTATTTAGCCCTTGGTATTCTCAAGACCTTTTGCTATTGGCGGGAAGGACCAGGTTCAGCTTCTATCTGTCTGCTTTCTAACGTGCGACTGGGGTCCTTGGCACCGCTTCATTTAGAAATTTTGTGGTGAGAATCTATGAATAACATTAGGTGCAAATTCGGTGTGGCATTCACGAGTATATTTTCAACCACGACTCGATGCGTCCGTGCAGACAGAGAACCATAGGACTTTGGCTTGGCATTCCTATTGCGTTGTTGTTGAACTACTCCACCTCCTACTCTACAACCGTTTGTGTGGATTCTATGAAGCTCTCCCACTCCCCTGTCTTTTCCAACAACTTACGATGGTCATTACCGGTTTTTCCGGCTCCGCAAATAATCGGCTAAGGTAAGGGTAGTTGGCAGTTCGGCATGTGGCCAGTGATTCCAAGAACGAACTAAAACTAAAGCCTTGGGATAGCCCATTAGGATCATTGTTTAATCATTGTAGACCAGCTAGTAAGTTCACCGTAGATACACTCTATAATATTCGGCAACTTCAAGTTAACCCAGAAGTCTGAAGATTTGATGAAATAAAACGTCATAGTAGTAAGTACTACGCAAGAAGCATCAGCGATCCCACAATTTACTTTCTCCCTTTCAGCTTTGGGTCGATTTGACAAAAGCGGAAAGTTAGGAAGGCAAAAAAGTTAATTACGTATCAACAAGAGTTCAGGGCTACTAATATATAATAACTACTGCCACCTGTAACTACAAGCATTTGTTTTTAAGGGATTTTGTGGCTTTTTAGTAGCTTTTGCACTTTTTCTTGACGTGCCGTTTTTGAAGCGTAGTCCGTTTTTGTGATCGAACACCTAGGTTTTTGGACGTGTTAATTTCTTCCTTTTTGGACGCATTTTTAACTTGAAAACCCCCAAAAACAGCATTTGTGAGACTCCTGATCAACTGGGTCTATTTTTCAGTTTGCGACAGCAGACATACTGCAGAACGTAGTCGCATGTCAAAGGAATAACAGACTACTTGGGCGAACTTTTTCTCTTTACCTACTGATTATCTTCGTCACAATATCTTGGGTATCTGATTTCTTGACTGGTCCAAAATGGCAACATGATTCAACTGCATTTGCCTCGCATACGCAACATTTGTGACAATAAAAGCCTTTCTCCTTCAAAGATTGGCCAATTGTCAAGGCCCTCAACCAATAGATTCAGAGACTCCGGCTCTACAAGGAATAAGCGCGCTCTCGGCCACTAGAAAGCCATCGGTGTAAACATACGCATGTAATTCGGAGCAAGTGAGGTATATTATGGAATTGGGTTTGTCTGGAGCACTTAAGAGAAAATCAACTTGCCAGAAATATCATTGATGTCGCTGCACTTATGATATTGGAACGATAGACTCTCCGAGATGGTAATACACTTCGAGGCTTCGAAATAGACCTGGCACTTCTCGCCAACCTTAGGTCCTACAAATACAATGGGATTAATTGAAGGGTCCCAGTATTCGTCCCATTGAATTGGCATGTAAATCCTCTCATCCTACCTCGCGTAACTTGTTCAATAGTGTCAATGTCATGTATACCACGAGGTATGCTTTGTTTACTGTTGAATTGGGTATGGTGCTTTCTATAACTCGCGTTGGCCCCCTGAGAAACACTGTTCCAATACCGTCGGCAATGTGCTGCACAAAGTTCGACCTGAGGTTCATTGTACATTGAGTGGCTCCCGAACAATCAAAAAATACCCCCATCTCCTTTGACAACGCACCACTTCTCCCCTTCTCATAGTCTACCCCTTTTTGTTACCGAGTAGCTGGCAATCAAACGATAAATACGAAACTCAACCTCGAGCCTCGAAGGCTGAGCGTAATGCATATGCCACATGCCAGCACTCTATTTGAACGCCATGGCACATCAAAGAGCTATCTAGCGTCACGTTCGTCACTTAAACGGCCTACAAGATAATTCTGAAAGCCAACGTTAACATTTGGACGTCCTCAAAGTAGCTGTCGTCTAAAATCTGACTTATTAGCCGGTATCGTGCATCCAGCCATTTAGGCCTTCCACTTGGTGTAGTTTAGTTGATTCAGGCCTGAAAGACGTCTCGGCGACTAAGTCCTACTGGCAGAGTACATGTCAACCTCAAGGCAAGCCATCAATTTGGCGTGGCGTTACGCAGTGAATATACTTACGGCCCTTACTTTGTAGATGGATGTTTGAATGCCAGGGTACCTGACCCCCTAGCCAACACAATTATTATTAGCGATAGCATTTCAATGCACAGGTACTCTCCTCGGAATTGTTCAAGGACCCGAAAATAAGAGTCCGAATCGGCCCTGGGATTCGTAGATTCAGATTCGGGTCCACCTGAGTCTGAGTCTGAATTGACTATTGAAAGTCAGTTCTGCGTGTGTACCTAACAGATTTGACTGACAAATTTTTCTCATCGTCACCGTTCGCGGGAGGGTTATTTTCTTAGGGAGTCAGACTGGGGGATCTTGTTCGGAATATTCTTACTCGAGCGAAAGCAAAGGAGAGGAAGATCAGCCCGGCGGCTTCAACTCAATGGTATTTACTATCTGATAGAAACTGTGTTTGTCATCCCCCGACGTCCTCTCCAATTTACTAGTGAACAAGTAGCAAAAAGCCACGTAGAATATTCGAAAGGGCTTCTGATTCTATTAGAGCTCGTTTACATTTTTCTTGTTCACCTATTCTTCGTGGCAGGAAAGGCCTTCGGGGATGAAATGTTACGTGTATTCTTCAGCAACCGATGCGTCGACTGAATGACGATGGAATACTGTCTAATATGAAGATCTATATCTGTTAATCGGCTAAACTCAATTAATGGCAGTGACCTTGTAACGGGCTGTTGTAGGGTACAAAGATCCATTTTTATTCGGTGTATCGACATCCCAGGTCCAAGAACATCACTCACCGTATGTTGGAAATGTGTTTGATAAGATTCATTATGCATTATGGGGCGCCGTCTGTAGTAAGACCAGCCAGCCGCGAAGCTCGGTTGCTGACAGAGCCACCGAACGAGAAGCATCAGAACACATCACCGCTTCGCGTGAATTCTGCGCACTTCGTCTTCTAAACCTTCAGTGATATTTTGTACTACGCACGCGATAGCCTCACGCCTCATGTTGCGATTGCAAAAAATGATCTATTGGGCCCACCGTACCGATTCGACCAGACGGGCTTTTATGTTCGTGGACTGCGCACTTTTCCAGAGACTTGAGCGATTAGATGCCTAATTTTCTCCGTGATCGAGTCTGCCCCTGATGAAATTTAGTTCAAGGGGATAGATTTTATTCCAGGATGGGCGGCACTTGTGAAAGGTTAACTCAGAGAGATAGAGAGTATACCGTGCATCAATTGAAATAAGTCTAGACTCTGAGTCCTAATGGGAAACTGTTGTCGAGAAGCTCAGAAGGGGAGTTGATCTACGGCGCGGTGAAGTGACTCGAATATTATTGCGTATGGAAGACCCATGAGTTCAGCTGCTATCAGTATCATAGCTGCAGTAACACCAATTCTGAAACGATTCTCGCGGGCTCGAATTTGATACACTTCTCCCCCCGGTAAGTGTTAAGAACGCGAAAGCGGCGCCGCAGAGAACTCACAAGAAGTGTGGGACTCTCGCGTGTCGCAAGTAGCTTTCACACAAGCCGCGCTTCCTAACTCCTACCTCGTGTATGTAGTCCAGGTCGTGTGTGTAGCACTGAGACGGTGAATACGCTTGCAGCCTGATGAAGACGGGATCTTTTAATGAAGGAAATGACTCGAACAAAGGACGAGAAATGGATTTCGAGCGTCCGCCGCGCAAATCCCTGTGTCAATCATATACAGACAGACTTTCTTTCTCGAGGACGATGAAGCAATACGCTGTGAATCTTTCGAGCGTGGTATTTATTACATACTAAAATTCAAGTTTCTTGACGTTGCCAGCGTTCCCTGATGGCTTCTAGGAGGTATTATAAAGTACTTACTTCACCACGGTCACTGGTAGATTATCCACCTTGCTCGAAGTCGTCCTGAGTAAATAGAACTTGCTTATCGTGGGATAGATGTCATGGGGACGCATGTATGATCTGGAGAACGGTGTTTGCAGGTGTTCCAGGACCAAAATCCAAGGAGGCGTGTATCAGCGGAGATTAATAGAAGAAATAGCCAACAGAAAGAAGAAAATATACAACACCCTAGAGGTTGAGGCCTGAGGTGGAAACCAAGAAACGTCATGTACTTTGGTACTCGTGGCAGTCAGCCCCGGGGCGTCCAGCGCCAATCCCATATCCTAACTGCTTGTACGATACTAATGTTGGCAGTCGTCAAAGGATCCAATGTTTGATGCCGTATCGCATTTGATTCACGTCAATTCATTACTGTAAACAAACACAATTCGTGTATTCACTGTTCATTGATTCCTTTTAGATAGCCCACAACCCCCAAAAATCCAGGGTGTCAGCCCCTATTTGAGGGTTTGGACCGGGCTGCGGCAATGAGTATAAGCGATTCGACAGTGATACCGCAAGCCGATTTGTTCTAAAATTAGATTGCCTCACCCTCTCAATCCCCTCTCTTCCGCTTAAGCTGGGCTCTTTAGGAATAATTGAATCTTAAATAGATTTTTAACCAGTATGAATTTCCATCTTATCTTTGCTTTACGAGGTACTGTGTGGTGTGATCGTCACTGCTCTTTTTCTGCTAAGGGCCATAACATACGCCTTTTAAGTTTAACCCAACTTACGAATGCTATGGCTATGCTTGTAACATCTAGCAAAGAAGCTAGTCATCCAGTACAAAGACCGATAGCACTAGTACAAGTTTATTTCTGACATTGCACTTCATCCACCTCGTATTTCCATGTTTGCAATGATAAAGCACGTCATGAACTATGATCTTCTGTACTCCGGTTACAAGGTTCTCCACTGGAAGCGGCACAGCGCGCCGTCTAACTACCTAGACATCTCTACAGGGAATTCACGGAGCGCTCAAGAAGTGCTCAAAGAACGGCTTTTGAGCTTCATTCCTATTTTTATTTCGCAATTGGGTGGCTTACTTGCGTCAACCTTGTTTCTATGAAGTAGTCTATTAATAAGCAAGCCGAGCAGCTGGACTTAAGGGCGTATTATTAAGTAAGCTGAGCAAGATTCTGAGCAACACACTGCGTATCTAACTCCAAAGGAGATGCCTATCTGAAGAAAAAACACACGGGTATGGCCCGGGCATCCTGTGTTGGACTATGTATAGTATATAAGTACCCACTTCTCTTCGGATCCTTATCTTGAGGACCTCCTTCAACAGGCTCTCACGCGCACATCACTCAATTACTTGGAGCTCTACAGCGTTCATAATGTCTGGTACTTATACATATCAGTTTGATACGCCAGTGTTCAAAGGATCGTCCACCATTCATACGGGGTGCGAGTCTGTTTTGCACATGACCACAATGATAGTCTGACTGATCGATCACGAACCGTTTTAGCTTATTCATTGGAGGCAAATGGGTTGATCCTGTCGAAGGTGGCAGCATCGAGTGAGTGATCTTGCTATTTTATACGTAGTCAGCGTCAATTCGGCATAAATCTCATCTACTCGCCATAGAGTCGTCAATCCAGGCATGTTGGAATTGTCTAGAGCTGATAGCCATTTAACGACCTCCTGCAGCTACTGGCAATGTAATTACTCCTATCGCAGGTGGGACAAAAGCGGATGTTGATCTTGCGGTCGATGCTGCTAAAAAGGTGAGGAAATAGGGTAATACATGAATATTACTCGTTTACTTCCATTTCTTTAGGCGTACAAGACCTCCTGGGGTTTAAAATGCCCCGGTGCGGAGAGGGAAAGCTTATCAACAAGTTGGCAGACTTAATTGAAAAGAACATCGACGAATTTGCAGCCTGGGAGACTCTCAATACAGGTTCGTATTGTGCACTCACGAATGCTCTCAAAGACAAGTCTAAGCTTATTTTCTACAGGGAAGGTCTATATGTACTCAAAATTTGCTGATATCAGCTCAACAATCCGGGTTCTGAGATACTACGCTGGCTGGGCGGATAAGAACCAAGGAAAAGTCATAGAGGTCAGCAAACATCTAGACATTGAGTACGATGAGCGATCTGATAAGGTGAAAATAGACCAAAGATACCAAGCTTGCATATTCGAGACACGAGCCATATGGCGTTGTGGTGAGCCAATCTCTGGTATGATAACTCTTTGATATGAACTCACACAAGAGGCCTCTAGGGACAAATAATTCCTTGGAACTTTCCTTTGGTATGTGAAATACAATCCGCATCTTTTGCCTAATTCTCAAGCTTTATTCTTAGGCCATGCTGTCGTGGAAGATTGGTCCAGCTCTCGCTACAGGAAATACTATAGTCCTGAAGCCTTCCGAAATCACTCCACTCACTGCTCTCAGGCTGTGCGACCTCGTGAATGAAGCAGGCTTTCCTCCAGGCGTCGTCAACATCGTAAACGGATACGGTAATCGATTTGCTAGTCATTATCAGCGATGGTTGAACTAAATTACTTTCAGGACATACGGTTGGCCAGGCGATTAGCGAACACCCCGCGATTGAGAAGGTGGCGTTCACGGGAAGTACCCTTACTGGCAGGAAGATCTTGAAGGCATCTGCCGAGACAAACTTGAAAGTTGTTACCCTTGAGTTGGGAGGCAAGAGTCCTACAGTTATCTTCGATGATGCAGACCTCGATTTAGCTGTGAAATGGGCATCAAGTGGTATTTTGTGAGTTGAATATCTCCTGATTTACGATCCTGTGGCTGACCGATTGACTGATTACATCAACCCATAGTTTCAACATGGGTGCGTATATGTTGCACATTTCGACTATATCCTGATTCCTGATATGGGCGCTGCGATAGGTCAATCTTGCACAGCTGGCTCTCGAATTCTCGTACAGGAAGGGATTTACGACAAGTTTCTGGAAAACTTCACTGCAGTGACGCAGAAGTTGTCAGATGGCACCGGTGATCCTTTACTCCAGGGACTTTACATGGTCCACAAGTTTCCAAGGTCCAATTTGACGTGAGCGGAGACTATAAAGTACTGGTTCCAAGTGCTGAATTCTTTTGAAGCGTGTTATGAGTTACATCGAATCCGGCAAACAAGAAGGTGCCAACGTCATCATCGGAGGCGAGCGACACGGAGATCAAGGCTATTTTATTAAGCCGACGCTCTTCACGGATACTACCCCGGAAATGAAGATTGTCCGCGAAGAGATATTTGGACCTGTTGCTGTCATCGTCAAGTTCAAAACCGAGGAAGAGGCCATTGAAATTGCGAACGACACCGTCTACGGACTTGCGTGCCATGTTTTCAGCCAGAACGTGAGTCGTGCTATTCGGGTAGCTCACGCTCTTGAGGCTGGTAGTGCATGGGTATGGCCAAGTACTTTGATTCAAAGAGACTCTCCTCGTCTGACATTTGGATGTAGGTAAACTGCGCTCAAGATACCGAAGTATGCGTGCCATTTGGGGGATACAAACAATCGGGTATTGGCCGAGAATTAGGACAATATGCTCTTGAAACGTGCGTCCATTCTTCATCTGCTCACACTACCTTAGACCGTCTTCACTAAATATGGTATAGATACACGCAAGTCAAAGGTGTCCATATTAATATCGGAAATTAATCTCAAAAGCCACATAATAATGATACTAGCCGGCGTAAAGCTGTGCCACTTGTAACCAAAATAGTTCGAACTATTTAATGCCCAATAAAGCAAGGGTCACAACCTATATTCTGGCTTGCTTAAAGACATTGCGGTAGATTGAATGGAACGTACTTTGTTCATATCATAAGCTTATGAAGAGCCTACGAGGAGCCTCCAAGGTATTATTGGTCGGGCGGCGTTTTGGCCGTCGTTTAGAAACGACACAAGAAATCCGTCAGGCTTGGCTACCGAAGAAGTTGCGACTCGCGTCGCGTCGTGTCGTGTCGACGCGTCTGTCCATCCCCCTGATATGCAGCAATCACGTGGTGCCAACTTATACCGCAGTCACGACAAAGCTGCGACCAGGGCGCTACCGCTGTCGCAAATTGGTTCAACGCGACCATCGTCAGGTATTATACTCACTCTACTGGAGTGTAAGATAGAGTACCGATTATTATAGGATTTCACAGCTTGGTATACGTAGTGGGGCGCATCCAGAAATGATTAAGAGCTGTCAGTTCAATATATATGTAGCCAATGATAGTTATACTTCTTATATTTAGCCCAGCAGATGACTAAGTATTCTGATTGAGCGAAATGTCACCTGTGGTTATGAAACCTGATCATTTCTCACAGCTTCTCACTTGCTAGTCCAGAATCAGCAAGTTCAACTGTGTGAGCAAAGGAGTTTGCTTAGAGTATAGAGATGCCTTTGCAGCAAATGGGACCCTGTTTGTTGTGCTACCTTTATAATGGATCGCTCTCAATAGGGAAAGCTTCCTATGTATAGCTTGGGCCTGTTGGTCTAAAATTAGATATCCTTGATGACCGTCCAAATTACACTGAGCATCAGTTGGGATGGATGATCTTAGTTGAATACAAATAGCCCTTCTATTCAAGAAGTGCTTGAACAAGCCCGGTGGGAACTCCCTCCTTTCTGATACTTCGTTTCACCCCCATTTCATTCTCAATGAGCAGCATCACTCTGCTAGAAAGCTCGAACTCCAGCGCTGCAATGCTTGCACCTTCTGAAACTGGATTTCCACAACTGGGAACTGGATCAGCTAATCTGGCCCTTTTGTGGTTGGAATTTTGGGGGTGCGTCTACTCTGAGTTGTGTGCGCTATTGGAATACAATTAAACTAACATGAATTACTGATCTGGTAGGCCATTATCTGGGATATACTCAGTAACATTAATGCCGATTACCACATTCTACATGACTTTCCAATAACACTGGCTACGGCTGTGTATTTCTTGTCGAGGTAAACCACCAACTCTCTTTATATCCAATTAAACGTTACGAACTTAAGTTCAAATCCTTCATCGACAGGATCGCGATACTTATAACATTTACTCTGTTTACAATAGTCAATAGTGAGTGTTGTCGTCAGATCGAGATTGGATTGCATGCTTCTCATACATTCATTATTCAGCGCAACCCGTCAAAAATTGCTACTGGTTAGCGTATGTCGTGTCCTGGATTGCAGCAATATCTATTTCCTCTCACGGCACTTTTATTCTTTATGCGTGTTCGGCGCGAGTGTACAGAAGTAACAGATACGTGGTTGTTTTCTTCTCGCTTTCATGGCTATCAGTGGTCGCAGGATGCATATTCGAGACACAAAATGGGGGTAGAAAAATCCAGCCACCTGCAATTGCTTCATCTTCCCCTACATATTGCATTTCCAATGGCGATTTCAACTTGATCGCCCTTGTCACTTCAATGACCACCATTCCTATGGTTAACGACACATTGATCTTCGTTGCAATGTCATGGCGTTTAATGCAAAATGCTCATGTCAAAATGACCATACGAAATGGGGCCAGGGTGATGATCCTTGGACACTATCTTCCAGCCTTCTCACGAGGGCTGTTGAAAGATGGACAGGTATACTTTCTGTGAGTATAATCTGGCTTATAGGTTGCTCTGGATGACAACACTAACCTTGAGGGCGGCAAATGCAGAACTACAGTCACCTTTTCTATTACCTCCACCGTTATATTCTACTCTCCGGCGGTACCAGCAGCGTACAAAGCGCCCGTTCTTATATCCCAACCTTGCGTTGATGAACCTGATGGGATGCAGGCTCTTTCGAAACACCAGACTTGGTCTGTGGCGCTTATCTGAACCTTCCGAAGAAACAGGTCCCTCTCAGCCTATGGCATTCGGCGTGAATTGCTATTTGTTAATGATACTTCCCGGTGCGAGTGAATGACTCGTTGGTGGAAATACGTAGAACACATAACTTTATTCATACTTGAACTTCGTTTCTACTCTGCTCATTGACTAACCAACTTCTTCGACTATCAGTCAATAAAGAAACTGCTATGTATGACCTATGTCAGGCACTCAAGTGGACATAAATTTTAAAATTAGATAAAGAGAACATATCCTAGGCAGTCAAATATGAGAGACGTATATTACACACCGACACTTCAGCTGACCAGACATTTTATTATGGGTTTGACGTTCAAATTTAAAATTCAGTTTGATATTCCGATATAAACGTGACTATTAATTAAGGGTAGGCAGGCCAGTATTCAATATTCAATTGCTAAGCGCTTTTCTTGTCCACCAGACGTCGACGTCATCGAAGCCTTGCTGAAAAATCTTCTAAAAAAACTTCGACAAAACGTCAAAGATGGTACGATGAACTCAAACTATGAGGATGAAGAGTCTTATATAACCTCAGCAGCCAATCGAATGCATACTCGTAAGTTGATTCGTTTCCCTTGTTACATTACAGAATGATTAATGAAGGCTGAATATATAGACATCTTGTCAACCGCCCTGATGAAATTGCAGGTCACAACATCTGTAGCCGCCTTTTTTGATCCTCGACGATATTATTCCACTCATCCGAACATTTTACCTCTTTCCAAGCTGTCTTCCTCAAAGACACCCACCATTCTTCTTGATATGGATGGCCAGGGCGAACCAATGTATCCCCACGGCTTTGCTGTCGGTGGTTGCACGTACGGGTTGAGAATTTCGACCAAGGTTGGATGAACCGGCCCAGTGAAATGTACGACATGCGGATCATTCTTCGTCTCCAGACACAGTCCCTTTCTATCGTCGGACGAATGTCGAGCGTCACGTTCCTAGTCCTTGGGCATTCCATTTTAAGTCCAGAGACACCCAGTCGTTCGCTGAAATGGGGCGTTGAGGGCATCCTGGTCACAGTATTTGGCGTTCTTCATTGACTTTCCAAGCTGCTTCAATGCGCATATATTTACAGCGTGCCCCCGCTAAATCAATAAGAATGACCCCTGCGTTAAAGTATGGTCTCCGTTCAATTCCATCGTGACCCATCGGGTGTCCAACATCAGGAACTGCAGCCACATTCCTGCCATTCAGGTCGGTGTCCCACAACGCTGATATACTCTGCTAGCACAAGGACGTCGGGCGTCAAGGTACAGGACACGCTCCACAGGAAGAATATCGAACATGTCCAGTTTGGCCCAGACTGGCCCCATCTCTTCGCAAGACCATCGTGCGGTAAGTCGAGGAATCGCAAGGTTACTCTATCTCTGTGTCCTACGAGGGTCTGTTCTAACTTGCACTTATCCTCCAGAAGTAGCCCGCAATCGACGACGTAGATTGTAATGCGTCCAGGGATGTTCTCGATGAGACTGTGAATCGTGACAGCAGCGCCCATCACATACGCAGAATCGACGGTAAGCGCGACATTGATTCCATATTCCATTGCTTCGTTGATCATTCTATCCTCTATTTTTGTTCCTAGCAAGAAACCGATCCGCATGTCCGTGAGCTTCCGGAGGACAACTTGGTAATGCGACTTCGTCTGTGGCGCTCGAATTCTGGTACAGGAAGGGATCTACGACAAGTTTCTGACAAACTTCACTGCAGTGACGCAGAAGTTGTCAGACGGCACCGGTGATCCTTTTACTCCAGGGACTTTACATGGTCCACAAGTTTCCAAGGTCCAATTTGACGTGAGCGGAGACTATAAAGTACTGGTTCCAAGTGCTGAATTCTTTTGAAGCGTGTTATGAGTTACATCGAATCCGGCAAACAAGAAGGTGCCAACGTCATCATCGGAGGCGAGCGACATGGAGATCAAGGCTATTTTATTAAGCCGACGCTCTTCACGGATACTACCCGGAAATGAAGATTGTCCGCGAGGAGATATTTGGACCTGTCGCTGTCATCGTCAAGTTCAAAACCGAGGAAGAGGCCATTGAAATTGCGAACGACACCGTCTACGGACTTGCGTGTCATGTTTTCAGCCAGAATGTGAGCCGTGCTATTCGGGTAGCTCACGCTCTTGAGGCTGGTAGTGCATGGGTATGGCCAAGTGCTTTGATTCAAAGAGACTCTCCTCGTCTGACATTTGGATGTAGGTAAACTGCGCTCAAGATACCGAAGTATGCGTGCCATTTGGGGGATACAAACAATCGGGTATTGGCCGAGAATTAGGACAATATGCTCTTGAAACGTGCGTCCATTCTTCATCTGCTCACACTACCTTAGACCATCTTCACTAAATATGGCATAGATACACGCAAGTCAAAGGTGTCCATATCAATATCGGAAATTAATCTCAAAAGCCACATAATGATACTAGCCGGGGCGTAAAGCTATGTCACATGTAACCAAAATAGTTCGAACTATTTAATGCCCAATAAAGGAAGAGTCACAACCTATATTCTGGCTTGCTTAAAGACATTGCGGTAGATTGAATGGAACGTGCTTTGTTCATATCATAAGCTTATGAAGAGCCTACGAGGAGCCTCAAATGTATTATTGGTTGGGCGGCGTTTTGACCGTCGTTTTAGAAACGACACAAGAAATCCGTCAGGCTTGGCTACCGAAGAAGTTGCGACTCGCGTCGCTGTCGTGGTCGACGCGTCTGTCCATCCCCCTGATATGCAGCAATCACGTGGTGCCAACTTATACCGCAGTCACGACAAAGCTGCGACCAGGGCGCTACCAGCGCATCGCCGAATTGGTTCAACGCGACCATCGTCTGGTATTGTACTCACTCTACTGGAGTGTAAGATAGAGTACCAATTATTATAGGGTTTCTCAGCTTGGTATACGTGAGTGGGGGGCGCATCCAGAAATGATTAAGAGCTGTCAGTTCAATATATATGTAGCCAATGATAGTTATACTTCTTATATTTAGCCCAGCAGATGACTAAGTATTCTGATTGAGCTGAAATGTCACCTGTGGTTATGAAACCTGATCATTTCTCACAGCTTCTCACTTGCTAGTCCAGAATCAGCACGTTCAACTATGCGAGCAAAGGAGTTTGCTTAGAGTATAGAGATGCCTTTGCTGCAAATGGAACTCTGTTTGTTGTGCTATCCTTTATAATGGATCGCTCTCAATAGGGAAAGCTTCCTATGTATAGCTTGGGCCTGTTGGTCTAAAATTAGATATCCTTGATGACCGTCCAAATTACAGCTGCACGAGTATCAGTTCGGATGGATGATCTCAGTTAAATACAAATATCCCTTCTATTCAAGAAGTGCTTGAACAAGCCCGGTGGGAACTCCCTCCGTTCTGATATTTCGTTTCACCCCCATTTCATTCTCAATGAGCAGCATCACTCTGCTAGAAAGCTCGAACTCCAGCGCTGCAATGCTTGCACCTTCTGAAACTGGATTTCCACAACTGGGAACTGGATCAGCTAATCTGGCCCTTTTGTGGTAGGACTTTTGGGGGTGTGTCTACTCCGAGTTGTGTGCGCTATTGGAATACAATTAAACTAACATGAATTACTGATCTGGTAGGCCATCATCTGGGATATACTCAGTAACATTAATGCCGATTACCACATTCTACATGACTTTCCAATAACACTGGCTACGGCTGTGTATTTCTTGTCGAGGTAAACCACCAACTATCTATATATCCAATTAAACCTTACAAACTTAACTTCAAATCCTTCATCGACAGGATCGCTACACTTGTAACTTTTACTCTGTTTACAATAGTCAATAGTGAGTGTTGTCGCCGGGTTGAGATTGAATTACGTGCTTCTCATGCATTCATTATTCAGCGCAACCTGTCAACAATTGCTACTTGTTGCTGTATGTCGTGACCTGGATTGGAGCAGTATCTATTTGCTCCACGGCATTTTTATTCTTTATGCGTGTTCGGCGCGAGTGTACAGAAATAACAGATATGTGGTTGTCTTCTTCTCACTTTCATGGCTATCAGTGGTCGCAGGATGCATATTCGAGACACAAAATGGGGGTAGAAAAATCCAGCCACTTGCAATTTCTTCATCTTCCTCTACATATTGGATTTTCAATAGTGATTTCGACTTGATCGCCCTTGTCACTGCAATGACCACCATTCCTATGGTTAACGACACATTGATCTTCGTTGCAATGACATGGCGTCTGATGCAAAATGCACATGTCAAAATGACCCTACGAAATGGGGTCAGTGTAATGATCCTTGGACATTATCTTCCAGCTTTCTCACGAGGACTGTTGAAAGATGGACAGGTATACTTCCTGTGAGTACATTCTGGCTTATAGGTTGCTCTGGATTACAATACTAACCTTGAGGGCGGCAAATGCAGAACCACAGTCACCTTTTCTATTATCTCCACCGTTACATTCTACTCTCCAGCGGTACCACCAATGTACAAAGCGCCATTCGTATATCTCAACCTTGCCTTGATGAACCTGATGGGATGCAGGCTCTTTCGAAACACCAGACTTGGTCTGCGGCACTTATCTGAACCTTCCGAAGAAACAGGGCCCTCGCAGCCAATGGCATTTCGCGTAAATTGTTATATGCTAATATTACTTGGTGCGAGTGAATGATTCGTTGGTTGAAATACGTAGAACACATAACTTTATGCGATACTTGAACTTCGTTTCTACTCTATTCATTGCCCAATTTCTTCGACTATCAGCCAATAAAGAAACTGCTATGCATGACCTATGTCCGACATTCAAGTGGATATAAATTTTAAAATTAGAT
The DNA here is from genome assembly GCA_023853785.1 of Psilocybe azurescens. Lineage (NCBI taxonomy): Eukaryota > Fungi > Basidiomycota > Agaricomycetes > Agaricales > Agrocybaceae > Psilocybe > Psilocybe azurescens. Next base: position 18,171 of record JAJIRX010000157.1, on the reverse strand, counting down.
AAAAAGAACATATTCCAGGCAGTCAAATATGAGAGACGTATATTACACATCGACACTTCAGCGACAAGACATTTCATTATGGGTTTGACCAATTCAAATTTGAAATTCAGTTTAATATTCCGATATAAACGTGACTATTAATTTAGGGTAGGCAGGCCAGCATTCGACTGCCAAGCGCGCTTTTTGTCTACCAGACGCCGTCGTCATCGAAGCCTTGCTTTTAACAAACTCGACAAAACGTTAAAGCTGGTACGATGAGCTCAAAATATGAGGATGGAGAGTCTTGACCTCCGCAGGCAATTGAAGGCATACTAGTAAGTTGATTCGATTCCCTTGTTACATTACAGAATGAAGCCTGAATCTATATAGACATCTTGTCAACCGCCCTGATGAAATTGCAGGTCGCAACATCTATGGCCGCCTTTTTTGATCCTCGACGATATTATTCCACTCATCCGAACATTTTACCTCTTTCCAAGCTGTCTTCCTCAAAGACACCCACCATTCTTCTTGATATGGATGGCCAGGCGAACCAATGTATCCCCACGGCTTTGCTGTCGGTGGTTGCACGTACGGGTTGAGAATTTCGACCAAGGTTGGATGAACCGGCCCAGTGAAATGTACGACATGCGGATCATTCTTCGTCTCCAGACACAGTCCCTTTCTATCGTCGGACGAATGTCGAGCGACGTTCCTAGTCCTTGGGCATTCCATTTTAAGTCCAGAGACACCCAGTCGTTCGCTGAAATGGGCGTTGAGGGCATCCTGGTCACAGTATTTGGCGTTCTTCATTGACTTTCCAAGCTGCTTCAATGCGCATATATTTACGCGTGCCCCCGCTAAATCAATAAGAATGACCCCTGCGTTAAAGTATGGTCTCCGTTCAATTCCATCGTGACCCATCGGGTGTCCAACATCAGGAACTGCAGCCACATTCTTGCCATTCAGGTCAGTGTCCCACAACGCTGATATACTCTTAGCGCACAAGGACGTCGGGCGTCAAGGTACAGGACACGCTCCACAGGAAGAATATCGAACATGTCCAATTTGGCCCAGACTGGCCCCATCTCTTTCGCAAGACCATCGTGCGGTAAGTCGAGGAATCGCAAGGTTACTCTATCTCCGTGTCCTACGAGGATCTGTTCCAACTTGCATTTATCCTCCAGAAGTATTCCGCAATCGACGACGTAGATTGTAATGCGTCCAGGGGTGTTCTCGATGAGACTGTGAATCGTGACAGCAGCGCCCCATCACATACGCAGAATCGACGGTAAGCGCGACATTGATTCCATATTCCATTGCTTCGTTGATCACTCCAACTTCTACCTTTGTTCCTAGTAAGAAACCGATCCGCATGTCCGTGAGCTTTCGGAGGACAACTTGGTAATCCGACTCGTCTGTGAGGCGCTTCGTACTCTACCTGATGAAGCGTCAGAAACGCTGCCGATCCCTCGCTTGGGATGATGCATGCTATCCTCGGGTTCCTTGTCCCAATGGTAATCGTCGAAGATGATGATGGCGCCTTTCCTGGCGAAGTCGCCACACGAAGTTCCCCCGTCGAGCATGGTATCGTCTGCCTCGTGAGATCCATCGACATAGATTCAGTCAAATGCAGGGGATGGGGACACCGTTTCCTCGGAAAGGACCTCCATGAGCGCCCGGAACCCTGAATTGAGGGAGAATGCGGTACTTTTGTCCTGTCAGCGCCAGGTTGTGGTTAATCTTGGAGTATCGTTCTTGGCCTGCTACGGTCTGAAGGAGGTCGAAGTGACCAATGCATACGATCTCTCCTCCGTTCTTGCAGATGCTGTTGAGAAGAAAAACTGCAGATCGTCCTTCCCAGGAGCCGACCTCAAGAACTCGTGGGCGCTTGGATTGAATCAATGGGAAGAGGGCAGTCCAGCTTGCGATATTATGAGAAAACCAGTCCTGCGTGAGGGAGTGTATCGGTACATTTTGTTCTGTGCTCTGTGGACAAGATGTGTACGATGCTTTCTATGCTGCGGTACACTTCGATAGCCTGTTATAAGTGGCACCCTACTAACTCCTGTTAGTCATTTTTAGAAGTTGAGATCCCCATTTATTCCATGGGCTCTCATGGTGAAGAGGTAAGTGTGTTCTCAAGTCGCCTTATCGTTCTTCTAAATCCCTCTTATTGGCGCTACGGAGCGAGAAACAAATCTAATCGGAGTGGCCTCTTCTTTCTATCGCACCTTTAGCTACTAATTGGATTGGCGCTTATTCGTTATCCATCAGTAGGCGAAAGCCTCAATCCAGGCAAGGCAACGCTCAAATTCACCTCCGCAATGCAGTAAAGCTCTGATTATGTGACTTATAAATAGTCATTATCCTAATGCTATGTTGCGGCGTCTGGTCTTTCCAGACACCTGGGCTAATGACATTCTTCCGATATAATTTAGCCACTTCATATGTCGCTTTTGGCTCCTTGTGAATGAGTGTTCACACGACAGGCTTCACACTGACAGCATTCATCCAAACCCATGAAAGATATTGCTCTAATCATCCAGCTCTAGCTTTGGCGTGGGCCGATGACACCCTTGTCGATGTTCTTTATCGGCTTATGGCCGTGCTCATGGGTTCCAAATGTGGCTTCCATTGGAAAGAAACCGCCTACACTGACGGGATAAATCTAAGATGGTAAATCGAATTGCCTCAGTCTCGAAAAACAGGCTTAGGCGCTCACTAAAAGAGTGGTTCTCGACCCAGGTATGCGGCTTTAGAATATTCTTCATTGGGGTACAACGTAAGTCCAACGACACGCTTTTCATCACACTGGCTATACATGTTCTTTGCATGAACATTTCTGGTTATCAAAGTTATTGGAAACGTCTTTCTAGAGGATTAGAAGCAAAAGGGAGCACTCCATGTGAGCCTGTAGCGCTTAAAATTCCTTCACTGCAGCTCGTCTGGTCGTTCTCCTCACTTGACCCTTTGCTCTATTAGAGGATTTATACTTCGTGCTTTCCAGAGTACAAAGAGGGGTGCCCTCGAACTGCTCACCATTACCATCCCTATGGAGATCCAACAGGAATTACAGGTTGCGCCAAAGCGCTACCTCATCACAGGAGGCCATGGATTTCTGGTAAGACCTCTCATTCGTTGACCATATGTGGCCTGCTTACTTTTCCCCCAGGGATCAAACCTGGCTCTTCGTATGTTCAAAGCAAACACGAATAGAGTTCGCGTTGTCGACATTGCTCCAACACCAGCAATTACGGGTCCAGTCTGTCATGAGTTCATCAAGGGAGACCTTTGTGATATGGCTCTTTGCCAACTCGCCGTCAAAGACATCGATACCGTTATTCATTTTTCTGCGAACATGGGTGGAATGGGTACTATTCATGACGATAATGACTTCTTCATCTACGAGGAGAACCACAAAATGACGACCAACATCCTTCAGGCATCTTTAGACGCCCGGCGTCAAATGCTTCATGTACGCATCGTCTGCGTGCGTATATCCCGAAGTCTCTGCAATGCGACCAAACCGGCGACGTGTCACTCCGTGAATCCGACGTATGGGCTCATCCTCCTCCGAAACCTCAAGGACTATATGGCCTTGAGAAGTTCAACTCCGAAATTCTCATCCAGCAATTTGCGTCCAAGATGGACTTTCGCATCGCCAGGTTTCATAACGTTTACGGGCCAGGGCGGGGCCTGGAACGACGGAAGGGAGAAAGCGCCCGCAGCCATGCTCCGAAAAGCATTGGCAATGAAGCTTCAGAACGTGCCCACAGATGCCAAGTTTGAGATATGGGGAGACGGGCTTCAACGTCGAAGTTTCTTGTATGTCAGCGATGCTGTCGATGGGATCGTAGCTCTGCTGGCTTCTTCCTACGGCGAACCACTGAACATCGGCTCGGAGACTCCCGTTACGATACAAGACCTTGCTAAGATCGCTATCGAATGCGCTGGACTGGATCCTAATCCTGTCCTCTTTTCATATAACCACCACAGGCCTGTGGGGGTCATGTCAAGGAACTCTAACAATAAAATGGTGGAGAAGGTATTAGGATGGAAACCTCGTATATCATTGTTGGAAGGCATGGGAAAGACATGCTCATGGATAGAAGGACAGGTCGCCGACTTGGGTGATAATCCGGATGTAGCCCAAGACCTTTTAATCAGTAAAGTGGCTCATCTCCGACCCAGCATGGTTAAATTCGCCATCATCATTCCTATCACATCTCGAGGAACGAGCAGCTCTGCCGACTGCTTGAACAATCTGCGCCGATTTTCTCAATCCCTCTTGAGGACGACATGGCGAGACACTCGTGAACGGTCTGGTGTCACCTTTCGTTTTGTCGCATATCTGGCCATTGACAAAGATGACGAAGTTTTTACTTCCAGAGGGTATATCTGATGGTAAGGCTCAGAATGTTTTACGCGAAGAAAGCATATTCGACATCGTGACTATCTATTGTGATCATCCTCGTGGGTATGTCTGCTGGCTTTGGCGAGACTGTGCAGCGAAGGCTCTGGAAGACCGATGTGACTACATGGTCCTTATGGGTGACGATGTCATTCTTCAAGATGAAGGGTGGATGAGGGAAGTCCACAGGGAGTTCGCCCGCGTTGGCCGAAGAAATCGGAGTCCCCGAGGGATTTGGGTGCATCGCCTTTACCGATACATCGTTTCCGGGATGCCCACCTTTCCCGTCATCCATAGAACGCATATGGAGATCTTTAATCAAGTAATGCCAGAAATCTTCGTCAACCAAGACGGGGATCCGTACTTGTTCCAGCTATACCGACGATGGAACTGTTCCAGAATGTTTTCTTCTCGGATTTCCAATGGTGTCGGAGGAGAAAGCGAAGCCAGATACAACAAAAACAGGCTCAGAAATGGACATTCAAAACCCTTGATCAGGCCTTTTCCACTGCAGACAACTGGCTTCGCCATGAAGGATGCGCAATCGAAAAAATGCTTACCCTTGACGTAGTCATTCCCTGTTACAGAGTCGACGTTCCGATTCTCGACGTCATCCATACCTTGAAACCATCTGCAACATGCACAGTAATGTTTATCATTATCATTGATGACCCCTCCTCTCCTCACATAATCGAACTTCAAAACAAATATTCGAAACGCGTTGATGTACGCGATTCGCGTTAACAAGACCAATCTAGGGGCATCGGCTTCACGTAATAGGGGCATGGAAGAGTCAGCTGCAGACTGGATCCATTTTCTGGACGATGACGTTGTTCCCAACCCAGATCTCCTTGAGCAGGCTGAGAAGGCGATTCGGTCAGAGCCACAAGCAGCAGGCTTCGTGGGAAAGTCTGTGTTTCCGGTGGCGGATAGCATTTTCACTGCTGCCGTGCATCTTGCAGGGCGTGACTTACTTCTGGGGTATAGCGGCAGATAAAAATCTAGCCAACGATGTTCCTTGGGGCGTGACCGCCAATCTTATTACGCGACGCACTAATGACGATATCAAGTTTGACTTGAAATATCCAAAAACTGGAGGAGGTGAAGACATCCATTTCTGCCGCATGAAACGCGAATCATCTCTTCACAATAACAGGAAAGGGTTTATCGCCGCTCCAGATGTACAGGTCACTCACCCTTGGTGGAACAATGGGACAAGGTCGTACTGGCGCTTCTATAACTGGTCGGTCGGTGATGGCGGTTTAATCCAGCACCTTCCTGAACACGTCTACACTGATTATTCTCCCAATAGCGCCCGAATTGGCGCTCTTTTGCATTTTCGGATTCTTTTTCTCCCTAATATTGCTTCGGCCAACCTTGATCACTGCTTTCTTGAAAGCTTTCATTTCTATTGTTCTTGCGAATATCTTGCACGACTTCTACCGACACATGTACAAGCACCCCGAACGAACTGTGTCCATGAATACCAGTATCCACCCTTTGTCAATTATTTGGAAAATTGCGGTCATTGAGAGTTCTTTGATACGCATGTTCAGTGAGACTGGACGACTTCGGGGGGATTATCTCGCGCAAGGAGTATCTGCTCCTAGGCAAACGGTTCGATTGGTTTGCTGGGCGCCTCCATAACTTCGCCAATCATGGAGGAGAGACTCCATAACGTTCAACGCGCTGTTCTTGGTATGATTGTTTTCATGTTTCTTGTATTAGGTAGTCCCTAGTGTTCTAATCGGCAATTTCTCACTTGGGTAGTATGATAGGTGAATCTTTGGGGGACTTTTGTTTGTAGTCTTCTTCTCCTGTTCGATTCCCAGTCTGTTGCCTAGCTATGCATATGAAGAACTTTAGTTGCTTTGTTACTCGTAATCATCTAAATTCACCGAGAGGGTCAGCGCCTATTGATCATCCAGGTGTACAACGATCATGTTGTAGTAGTGGGTTCTGGCCATCTGGGCCGAGCTGCCCGAGCGTAGATTAGATAGTGTAGTGCATCTCATCAGCGGCTGTGCACGGTTTGTGTGCTAGCGCGCTTTCGTAGTCAGAACAACACATCGCTCCTTGCCCGCAACGCCATACTATGCGGCTGCTCGACGAGCTATCCGAACTTTCCCAGACACGAGCTGCGAAGCGTAGGCAGATTGGCGTACTCCAATGTATAAGGTAGTTCTTCATCTATGAGCTCGGTATATCACAGTAGGCCTTGTGACTGTCCATCAAGTGATGCATCTGCATCCGCTTATTCGACTGCTATTTATAGATCTGCATATAAACCTACCCTGCTATAGTGCTGATATCCAAGTCCCACGTCTGCATTTCTTCTTCTTACTATCCCTCAGTCACAGGCCAACATGAGCAGCGCTCTATATCCAGATCAGGCTGGTGCTAACGGGGCTTCAGATTTGGCACCACCGCAGCTGGGATCTCAGCTAGTGTCTCTCGCATTCGTCACTGTGGGCACGTTATCGGTTTGTCGCAATATGTCCCAACGTCAGAGGCCCTCTATCTGAAATGACGTTATCTACAGGCCATCATTTGGGATATATTTAGCAACATAAACACCGATTTTCATATCTTGGTTCACTTTCCAGTGACTCTAACGACTTCTGTCTACTTTCTGTCAAGGTGAAGCCTTCCGTATCGGCTCGTGGGCCAGGTTAAGGATTGTTCCAAGAACACTAACTCATAATCATTAAAGATTTGTCACATTGGTTACCTTCACACTGATTGTGGTAGTCAACAGTAAGCCGTCTGCTAAGCAATTGATCATGTCGATTCTTTCCTCACTTGATTCCAGCACTGCCGATGGAGAATTGCATAACAACCATGTATACCGTTACTTGGATGATGTCTTTCTCACTCTCCCTCACGACACTGCTTTTTTTTCTTAAGAGTCCGCGCTATTTATGCTGATAGGCAATATGTCGTCAGTTTCTTTTTTATATTATGGATTGGCGTCATTGCTGGATGTGTAGTCGAAACTCAAGTTGGGGGTGTCGCGACAATTAAAAACACACCGAGCCAAGGCTACTGCATATCGAGTCCTATCAACATTCTTTCCCTCGTAACAACAATGGCCACCATACCCATGGTCAATGACACCCTTAGCTTCTGCGCCGTTACTTGGCGTCTCATGCATAACTTCGCAAGTCGACCGAAGTTTCCAAAAAGGAATAAAGGTGGTAATTTTCGGGCGCTATCTGCCGGCGTTTTCCAGAGCCCTTTTAAAAGACGGACAAATTTACTTCTTGTGAGTTACTCAAACACTCGGTGGTTAACAATGTATTGAAACTGGTCGGTTACCCATAGGAGCACTGTCAGCCTCTCCCTTCTCTCGACGATAGCCTATTATTGTGTGGCTGTCCCTCGCATATTCAGCATTGCCCTCGTCTTTCCCAACATTGCAGTCATGAACCTCATGGGGTGTAGAGTATTTAGAAATACAAAGGTTGGCTTACGTAGCTTGACAGAGCCACCATCGGAAGAATTTTTGTCACAGCCGATTGCGTTCATGGTACCAATATCTCCGGAAGGATCCAAGGGCGAGGTTGTTTGAAGAACCTTTGGTTTTCTTGTGCTTTATTACTAAAACGTACTCAGGCTCATCGACAAGTAATATATCTTTGCTACAGAGAATCTAGTCGATCGCAGGTAAACTTGTGGCCGATAAATTCCATCGAGCCTCTTCTCGAGATATGTACTACTACATAGTGACTCATGTATTCTATCATCGTCCACTATGAGCCCGATCGGGCCAGAAATTCCATTTTTAACCGCCCTTAAGTGTCTGAAACGGGTATTTCCGCCCCAAAAGTTGTGAATCTAAAAATGGAGGAATTGCATGCTGAAATTCCGATCGGCCGAAATTCCATTTTTAACCGCCCTTAAATGTCTGAAACGGGTATTTCCGCCCCAAAAGTTGTGAATCAAAAAGGGAGGAATTGCATGCCGGAATTCCGAGTGCCAAAAACATACATTTAAGGTATGAAATACGGCTCAGGAGAAAGATTGCGTTTCAGATCAAAAATCCGCCATCATATTCTTACTAAAAACAGTGGAAATTTTGTACTCATGTTAAATTTATGTCCAAAAAGATATTCTGCCTTTATTCTGCCCAAAGAAGTCTATATTTCATCTGCTGGATACCTCAGAGAGTGCTATATACTATCACTAACCCCGTGTTTGCAAACAAACACTTTTCATTTATAACTTCACAACCGCTGCTCTGTTAAATTTGATTTTTAGCACTCTCATAGAGACAGCTTATATGCACATTAATTTGAATTTTTTATATTTTTGTATTCAATGTAAGGGTCAAAATATTGTAATGAATGTGCCAAAAGTGTAATATCAGGCTCTGACATTGCAAATGGCTTGTTTTTCTCCTGTTTTTTATTTTTATTTTTATTTTATTGTGCATAACAGGTAATTACGAGGCCTTTACGTAAGTAAAGACTCGTTCTTTACAGGGACCCAGCGAGGGGCGCAATGTCAATATTCTATCTTTGTGCAAATATATTTCCCGTTTTGTTTTCAATAACGTGACGTGAACGTGATTTTTCTATTGTAAAGTCGGTATTTCCCATTTTGTTACATTCAATATAAATCAAATCAATAACGTGACGTTGAACGTGGAGAAAAGTCCATTGCATTTGTCATCCAGCACTTTGATCGCAATAATATAACGTGACTTTGCTTTGTCATCGGCGTCTCCCAAATTCTTTTGCCGAATGGTGCCCTATCATTCACTGTGGGAGCACGTAGCCTCCCTTCCTTCTTTCCTTTCCACCACCACGTCGACCTCTCGATCTCTTTTGTGTTTGATCGTTCTCGTATTTTCTGTTGTCAGGATGTGTTCCCGTTCGTAGTGTATTATCAGGATGTGTTCCCGTTCGTAGTGTATTACTTATTTAGTCTTTTCTATGATTGTGTTGTGTTTAGTTAGCATGAGCTGTAGTCCATTGTGGATTGACCAGTGTTCATTTGCCCAAAGTGTCTCATGTAAAATGAATAAATGTCTGCTCTGTTTGTAGTAATTGTCGTTCCTTTTACAATGGGATTTTTGTTGATACGTGTGTGTTGCAAGTGAATGCCTCTTTGAAGATGGGAACGTGACGTCGCTCTTCTGCCTCCCACCTCTGTTTTACTCACACTTATACATACATGTTGCTAGGATGTACGTCAAAGACATCGCCCACGTACGCAAAGCCTCCGACGCCGCTAAGCGCCTCTCGACAGCCGACAGCTCTGCTCTCGGTACCCGCTAAGTGTTCGAATACCCGTCCAAGCGCGACTTCGACGACATCTTCTCCAGATGCTATCTCGATCTCGACCTCTACTTGGTTGAATGCTCCTTCACCGACACCGCCTTCCACCTTTACCGAATGCGACTTCTTCGATGACGCCGAGGACGTCTTCAGTGCGACTTTGACTTGGGGCTCGACTAAATTGGCAGATATCAGCACATCACTGGTGAGTCGAACTTGATGTCTAATACACATTCCGCATGCACTTATCACGTCAACGACACCATTGCGCAGAAGGATATTGCATCCCGGATTATAATAAAATACTCATTATCTTGAGGGCTACAAAGTTACTATGTACTGTGTGTATTACAGTCAGTGTTTTTGTTCTATGTTCTATACTGGTCTAAGATTACGACGTGGCATTTTTCTAGGGCACATGAATATCTAGGTAAGTCATTGCTCCTTCTGGGCAATTTCCTTCCTCTCACCGCTTTTCTCGTGCCTTCAGTCGTTGTCCTCTATAATCTTCATGTCTTCAAGGCCACTGCTTGTCATCTTCTCTTCGTCGTACACTCTCCTACGCTTGATGACGGTCCATTTCGGTATTTTGACGAGTGAGTTGTTCGTTACTTTCTCATTGTTTTCGATCTGACTCTGTCCTACGTTAGATCGACTGCTTCGTTGATCTTATCGATGGCTTACCGTTGGATCGACGAGGGTTAGCGCCTTCAGTATCGTATTCATCGCCACACTTTTATCCCTGTTCATGAATGCCACAAACGATACGGTAATACGAATGACATTGCCTATTGCAAAGTTTTTGGGTTCGATGCGGGTCAATCTATGTTGTTACTGTGAGTATTATGCTTGTAGATTTGGGTGCCTTACTTACTTGGCTTTCCCGTTCTTTTCTTTCTCTTCACGCAGATAATCTACTTTGTTGTCCATGCCGTGTATGAGGTCATTTCCTCGCATTCTCGACAGTATCCCCAACGGATCCACGCCCATTTTGAATGGTTGGCCGGCCTCCATAGGTACAAACCGTCGCAATGTAAAATAGCGTGCACTGGAGTCTATTGCGTGGTGCCCCTCGTATATGTCGGCCTGCCATGGCAAGAGTTTGATGTTTTCTCCTTCTAGGTAAGTGGTCATCATGGAGTGTACTTCTTTAATATTAACCATGTCTCGTTCAAAGGACGGTGTGCTCAGTCCTGTAATTCGCACCCCTTGTCGAATATATCTAGCTTTGTTTTTGACGGTGTTGGGTGACCTACATATTTGTCAGGTCTCCTTCTCTCTTCTATGTTGGATGGGTACTCACAATGTATGTATAGGCGGCAATTCGCTGCGGCATATGATACCGTGCACATAAAAGGTTTCTTCTTCGTTTGTACCGTTGCCTTCTTTGCAGACTATTCGCCATGAACGTGGCTGCTCGACGAAGACCAGTTGGTATCTATCTTTCTGCAGTTTTAATTTTAATTTTAATTTTTTGTATTCGTCAGCGTGTCTTTCATGTAGCTATCATACGACGGCACACGTGACGCTGAAGTTCTCGAGTGTTTTTGACTCGCTCACTGTTGATCGTGGGCGTCTGTGTACACCTTTTCCACCAAGGCTTTGGCTTCTGTTGTGTCATAGCTGGGATCCATTTGGAAGAGTGAGGGTATTCGTATCCTTGGATGGTCTTCGTGGTGTTCCCAGACGGCGCTCTTCACTTTTATGGTCGACTGAACTTATAAACTCATTATTAATTTTTAAAAAAAAAGAGATGTACGTGAGTTCGTTGGCTTTGACATGTCCTTGGGCATGCAATGAGTCGATACATTGATCGGAGCTATCCCTTTTTTTTTTTTTTTGTCTCCTTCCTGTCCCATTTTTTGCCTTTTTCTTTTCTGTTTACTTCCCTTTCGTCTTTTCAACTGTCCGTCGTTGGTTTCGGACTTTCGTGCTCCTTTCTTTGATCGCATCAGAATGCTCGTATGTTTCTCTACTCCATTATTTTTGTTTTCATTCTGTTCTCTCCTTTAAGACTAGTTCGTTTTCACTCGGTTCGTGTTGCCTTTTGCTTTGACATTGTCGGTATGCGGCATGTGACTTCATATCGTGCTCTTGTGCATGTTCTTTTTTCTTTTTCTTTTTTCACGGCCACTCTGCTCATATATTCGTGATTTGAATATACAGTTTCCTTTATATTTGGTACAGTCTTCACGTCTTTTATTGTGTTGTTTTCTCTCCTTGTATCCACTTTTATCTCCTTGTATGTTTTCGATTGATGGTTTAAGGTGATATTGTAGTCCATATATTTTATGATGCCGTATTTCGTGTATTGACGGAACCTGCCTTGACAGTCACCATTTTCACATCGGAAATTTTAATGCTTTGGGCGCTCTCGGTTTTTTCTGTTGCAGTTTCCATGCATCAATATCTGCGGTGCTTTACAGTTTGTTGCTTTGTCGCCTTTATGGTGCGTTTTCACCTTTTTTTAGCTCCTTCGTTTTAGCCGCTTAGGATATGCTAGCTTCCAATTTACTGTCAATTGCTCCGTTAACTTTGAATCCGGATCTGTAACTATCCGCTTAATATGCTTTTGTGTTTTAGAGGCTCATATACGTTTTTTTTTTTTTTTTTTTTTTTTTTTTTTTCAGCTGATATCAGGGACAGTGTTCTGTGTGTACTCCATGGACTCCGACGGATATCGTTCTTTGTGTTGTCCGTCGGCTTGTGTCTCTCCTATCTGGCTTGGTTGTTGAACTTGTCTCGTTTTTTTCAACGGTTTGCATGGCCTTGGAAAACATATATAAACCTCTGTCAATGTCGCATTAAGTCAGACCTCAAAGCATTCCTTGCGTTGAACTTTCTCTGTCTTGCTGGATTCCTAGCTTCTCTTTGTCTTTTTATATATCGTGCACCATGGTTTCAATCGATCCTAACTCTACTTCCGTTTCAAAGGTTCGGCCGTGTCGCTGTTCACTTGACGCGCGAGTCCTCTGTCGTTGGTTCTCCGTAAGTCGCTGTTTAGACTTGCTCTGATTGTCATCAATGTCTCACTTATGTCGATCGAGCAGTGCTGTCGGTTCTCGTGGGCGCTTTGCAGGGAATTCCACCTCTAAAAACGTGAAAGTTGTCGATAAAGTGCAGACTGGTGTCGACGATATTGTGGACAACGAAGACAGCTTGCTCTCTGCATCTGACAATGAAGAACTCATTCAGAGCGTTGCTGCAACCCCCAAGAAGGCTGTTCGAGCCGATGTTGATCCTGCACCTGCCTCTGCACCGAAGGCCAATGTATTGACTATGCAGACTTCGCTCTGCGAGTGGAATTAACAAGAAACGTGTACTGGAAGATGCTGCCGTAGTTTCTTCTGATGATGACTTGCCATATCGAATCTCCCTCCTAAGAAGAGTCGTATGGGGACATCAAAAACTACCAACAATACGGGTTGCCGACGCTGGCTCCTGCTGTCGGCGCTGCTCTCTGCTGTTGACGACGAAGATGACTCGTCCGACGTCAGAGATCATCAAGGTCGCCAATCACGCTGTAATTGTTTTTTTTTTCCCTGATATTTATTCAGTTGATTATTTTCTTTTTCTTATGTTTTAGTGCCGATGCTCGTTTCAAAAAGGTATTGCGAACGCGATCATCGTTGATGACTCCAGTGTCGAAGTTGTCAAGCGGCGTAGTCTGGGGTGAGTATTCCTACTTCATTTGTGACATACAACATTCATGTTTACGTTAAAAGGTTCAATCACAAGTCCTCCGGTCGATTGAATGCCAAATCTGAGGTCGCTGTACCGTCCGTAGAATGGTCGTGTTGCTAAAGCTGATGTCCAGATGCCTGAAATCGTTGTTAAAAAGAGCCTTCTTCTGACAAGTTGTATGACAATGAGGACCACAACGTGTATGTCGTTGACATGTCTATTTTGCCCGCGCTCGATTACTAAATGAACTGTTCAATCTAGATCCGTTCCCATCTCTTCAAGAAAAGTAAAGCTAAAAATAATGTTGCCCTAGAGTAGGTGTCTCTTATATTTTATCCTCACTGCTCATTCTTACTTTTTCTAGTCTCTCTGTGTCACCGCTTAAGTTGGAAGTTTCCTCTCAGCTCCTTGAGGTCGAAGATGATAGCGACAACCCCTTCTTAGCGCCACCCGTGGTCATCAAAACTTCGTGATTTCATTTGATTATCTAACATGTTATTTATTGCTTACTCAGCGTGCAGGGGAGAAGAAAGGCAAAGGGAAGGTCAAACGTGTCATACTTCCCTGACGGGCGATCTCATCCATCGAGATGAAGTTGTTCTCCTGTCGTATGTGTTGCTCATCTAACGCGCCTGATGTCTGTCTTTAATTCTGTTGTGTGTTAACAGGGAGGCCATTAAGGCGAAGTCGTCGTGAGTTTGTCGATAGAGAACATCAGCGCCTCCGCTGGTCAGTCATCTTCGACAGCGGACATCGCAGGTTTGGATGATGAAGCAATGGTTATGGATTCGCCTGCCGATATGACCTCCCGATTTTACCGCGTGCGTCAGATTAATATGTTCTTGTTCCTGAATGTATTATATGTATTACATCGCTAACTTCTATTCCACAGCAATGGCGCCATCAATATGCCGCGCGACCGATGCAGATTCTGTGGTTGGCAACTCGAGCGCTTCTGCACCCGTCGCAGATCTGCACTCGAGCCTCCTGTTACGCCGACACCTATTCGCAGAGCCTTCAAGGACGTTGTGCCCTCCCGTCCCACTACCAATATGTTGGGCAGCGGCACCAAGTTTCTCAAGACACAATGAAATTTAAAGTTACGTGAGTGACTTTTATATCTCATCGCTCTTTACTTTTGCCCTTTTTGTAATGGCTTGCTCTCGCCATTCTAGCACCTTACCTAATAAATGTGAGGTCACCAAGATCAAGGAATTGCAGGTCAACCTTTAAACGACACATATGAGGGCTTGCCTAATCTTCGGTACCTATTTCCCTGCTGTCTTTCTTTATTGTATCTGTTGTATTCATTTTGAGGTGTTTCAGTCACGGTATTTTTGCTAACATGGAACACGGCTGCTGTTAGCGCCTCCAATGTCTTTAGTCAACTTTGAACATTGGGCTGAACAATGCCCAAACCTGGACTACGAGTAAGTCTTCCATTTTTGTACAAATGTCTTACGTTGATTTTTTTTTTTTTTTTTTTTTTGCTCCTTTTTGCAGTAATGCTTATCGTGCTGTCACTTTCCAGCGACACAAGAATTTTATCAACCCTTCTCGAGTATCTCCTCTTGATGTCAACATTTTGTACACCTCAAATGATCGTAAACGTGCCATCCTTCAGTGCAATAACGTTACCGCTGTCTGCTTGAGTCCCCTTCTTTCTCGTGATTCTTGTATTCTGGAACCATCTCTACATGCCCTTCGTAACAAATACCTTACTGGTCACTACCACCACCAGGGAGTGGGAACGCTTTGCTGGTTTTGCTTGTATGGTTTTTGGTCACAAAGTGATGGTTGCTCAGATTCGTGATGGTGTTTTATCTTTTGGAACTATGGGATCAAAGGGTAAGTGCTCCTCTTGTCCTTGATAGCCTTTACAGTGCTTTCTCGTTAATAGTATTGCATACAGCCGATCGCGACTCTGTTTCTCCCATTAAGCAGCCTAGGCATCCTGGTATATTGTCTGACCAACCTGAAACTAAATGGATGGCAAGCACCAGGATTATCAAGCCTAATACGGGTTTCAAGTCCCTGTTGGACGCTAATGACACCAGTAAGACTTTCCGCTTATATCTACAAATTTACGTGTTGAACTCTGATCTGTACCGTGCATAGTTCCTGTTTATGATTCTCGTGATTATCCGTTTAACTTTAAAAACGACCTTGACCGCATAGCCGAGACTTTGCCGCTGTGGCATGGTGAAATTCCTCCGAACTCCTTTGTAGTGGTCGCTTACACCATGACTCAATATGAGAAAGATAAGGCGTTCTATCTGTCCACGAATATTATCTTCGCCATTCTATTTGCCACTGAATATGCCGACAATTTTTCTGATGTCGAAGAGGAGGAATATGCTTAGATAACATCGTACGCTTTTTCGTAGACTTCCATAGACCATAGATTAGATTATACACGGACCCTCCTAGATTTTTTCCTCTTCATTTCTCCGGTATCTTCGCAGATCGTCCTTACCGTAGTTTGATTGCCTCGGCTATTTATGTATTGCTCCGCTTTTCTCTTCAGTCGTATACCATTTATTTCGATCGTTTTTTTTTTTTTTTTGTTCCTATTTTTTTTTAAATGATTGAATTCAGCTCCACTCAATATTGATCAACGCACTTAGCTGGTATCGCTCGTCGTCATTTCTACATCCTATGCCCGGATGTTGATCTTTATTATCTGACATTTCATGCTTACTGGTTCCCGGCTCTCCTTGGATTTCTACACCAAAACCCGAGTATATAAGACTAAGTGGTGTGTGTTGTTCATATGATCTCAGCTCTTTATATCTGTCTAACATTTGACATACGAGGTACCTACATGCACCTCTGTTATTGTTCTTCCCGCTTTCGCTGCTGTCGCTTTGGCTCTATCGTGCGCTTTGTCATTTCTACTTCTCTTTTTTTTTATTCAGCGATTTAGCTTACTGTCTTTGTATCATGTAGTACTTCTTACTGCGTCTGCAGTTGTTAATGTAATAAGCACCGTGCGCGATGGCACTTACGCTTCTTTATCTACAGAAAGTGCCAGTGCACTCGCGATATGGTTACTGCCATGCTATCGTCGGTCAACTCTTCCATGTTGGCTATTGATTTCGTATTGAGCGGTCAGACGCCGTTGAATTGCATCGTTCCATGTCTGCAGGAACCTGCCTTATACTCTCCATTTATACGTGTTTTTCATTGTACCTGTGGATATAGTTTCAAGCATGCGCCATCGGTTCGCGTGCTGTTCAGCTGTACCCATTGTGTATGCCTATCAAAAGATCTGCGCCATATAATGCCCAATTAGACATTTTTTGCTTATTACCCATGTGCATGCTTGAAAGCTTTCTTGTCACTATTTCCCATCAGGTTATTTGGCGCTTTATTGGCTACTATGTATTAAACCAGAGTGTCATGAGACATGCACTTTGCATCCTCTACTTTCCGATAACATTGTAGACCATGATCATAGATGGTGCACATCTATGACACATATTACAAGATTTGGTATGTTGGTATCTTTGACGCTATTTTGCCATATCATGCCATATTCTAAACATTTTCATCGGTTGTGTATGTCCCTACCTACCGCGGTAACACGAACAGTCCAATGGCAGCGCCAAACATGTTTTATGTACGATTATTTTTCTGGGTTATATGTGCTGTACAACTCTCTGCAGGTCCCCATGTCTCATATTTGCATGTTCCCGGTATCGACATGCAGTCGGACGTTCACCCAAATAAAGTTGGCGCTTTCAATGCAGATTACACTCTATCTGGCACCGCTATCGATCGTCGTAGACGTTCGATTATGATGTATTACAAGGTGGGGGTGTCCCGCATCGATATCTTCGGACATGCTAGGGCCGCATGTAATAAGACTGGATGGGTGCGCTACTTTTGATTCTACTGCCACCTATCGATTTGTCAGATATCTGCTCACAGACAATCTCTTACAGTCCATGTTTGATGATAACAGTGTGGTTCTTGCCAGGTTCACCCTTTATGAATGCTCTCAGTGGCTGAATGTTGCAGAGCTACTATCTATTGCAAAGATTCATGGCATATCTCAACTCACAACGAAGACCACTCGCAATCATATATTGGATGCCATCAGAGAACATACATGCTCTACGTGTATGCGCCATGTATGTGCATTCGGCTGCTGGTAACCACGGCAATGCAAAGGTCAGTCGATCCACGTCACAATGTCCATCCAATGACATTAAGAGGCCTATCCATTTTGTTTCTCCAGATTTACTGAAGGATCGTGTGGTCGTACATGATGCCTGCGTATCATTCAACGACAATTCTCAATACAGATTTGTTAAGTATCTGACGAACATTGAGCAACTGTCCAGTGTTCTCAATGAAAAGTTACTGGCAGTCGTTGTTTTGTGTTGGGAAGGTTTTCTTTACTTGAAGCTACTATGTGGCTGTCTGTCTCAGATATTGTGTTGATATCCAAAACGCATGGAATACTACAGCAGACATCTAGAATGTCCAGATCGCAGTTAAATGAATCTATAGGCGATCATTCGTGCGGTGTCTGCACAGATCATGTTTGCGTCTTCGAACGAACTGAAAGCAGACCTGTTGATGCCAACTCGTTAGAGCTCAAGCGCATATACAATAGACAGCAGAAGAGACTATCGAGAAGTAATGTTGATGACATTATCATGGAACCCACTGTCTGCGATGCTGTCAATAACCATACTCAATTAGATTGTGACACTCAGTTCAATGATATAACCATGTCGCCTGTTTTTCCTCCTCCACCGCCAGATAAAGAGCTTGTCGAAAATATCATAAATGGATTTTGCT